>JASCZW010006443.1:0-95491 GCA_034211315.2 Aedes japonicus | reverse complement strand
TAAATATTTTGACAGCCAAGTCATTTGCAGCAATTTTCGCTCTAACAGACTTTTGAGATGTCCTTGTAGAACTTTTTTCACCTTCAAGTGATCCATCCCTGATTGGATCTACACACAAAACTGATCCAGGAAAATGTGTTTCCATAATCAGCTTTAACGTTTCACTAGGAGTTTTTGTAAAAACTCCATCCTCATTTTTCAGATTCCCAAGTTCAATCGTATGATCCTTTGCAAGAGCCCTCTGAAGTCTTGCGACTTCTGGACTATTGCTTATGTTTTCACACGTTAGAACCCAGGATCTTCGTTTAGATTTTCTAATTTCTTTATTGTACTCAGTAAGGGCATTCCTATAGGGAGTCCAATCTGAGGTTCTTTTCGCTTTATTAAACAACCTACGAGATGTTTTACGCAGACGTTCCAACTTAGAGTTCCACCACGGAACATCCCTGTTAGAGGATGATTCTTTGATAGGACAACTAATATGGAAAGAATTTAAAATCGTGTCATTTACCTTTTGGGAAAATGATTCCAATTTCTGAACTGAATCAATCTTTCCACCTTCTGTAAATAACTCCGAGTTTAAATGTTGTGCATATTGATCCCAGTTTGTTTTCCTCGGATTTCTAAATGTAGAAGTTGACCTATTTCCACCACTCCATTCGAACACAATGTGTCTATGATCCGACAATGACGTTTCCTCAGAGACTTCCCACTTTGAAATACGTTCATAAATTGCACTATTGCACAATGTCAAATCCAAGACTTCTTGTCTGATAGCATTTGAAAAGGTAGGTTCGTTTCCTTTATTGCATATGTCGATATTGTTTGAAGAGAGATATTCCAATAAGCACTCCCTCGACTGTTGATATCCGTACTACCCCACACGGTATGATGTGCGTTGGCATCACAGCCAATTATGAATGACTTATTATTTGCTCTGCAGTACTTGACAAATGAGTCGATCTCAGGAGGAGGCACCTCAGGAGCATCACCTGGAAAATAGGCTGAAGCCACTATGACCTCAGTTTTTCCTCTGGTGGTAGGCACCTCAACCATGACCGCAACAATGTCCCGTTTGAAGAATTCTGTAATGGGTTGTAGTTGTAGATTAGGTAGGTTATCAAATTTTAACTAACAATGCCCCAAGGGCTGAACAGAAAATTTCATGTAAAACACATAACACTTTAAACACACCAAACACATAAAATTAAACAAAGCTGAAGAGCCCAATGGGCTAAAACACTTAAAATGTAAAAATTAGTATGAAAGACAAACAAATGGAAATATAAAACATGTTAAGTAAAAAACGAAATAAAAGTCATTCCAGTTTTACCAAGCGACACGATCGGTCGTGTTTTTCGCTCGCGCTGTGATAAGTTTTTCGATTTTCTCGCTCTCTCGTTTTGGTGCGTGGTGCACTGGCTGCTGTCGCGTTGTGTGATACACAGTCCGACCCCGGTATGGGGAAGCCGCCGCGTGTTGACGTCGGCACTAGTTC
The DNA here is from genome assembly GCA_034211315.2 of Aedes japonicus. NCBI lineage: Eukaryota > Metazoa > Arthropoda > Insecta > Diptera > Culicidae > Aedes > Aedes japonicus. The sequence goes on along the minus strand of JASCZW010006443.1, from coordinate 93,993 downwards.
GACTGGGAAACGTTCCCGACTAAATCCACCCGATGATGTGCTATCATCGAAGAAGCTGCTAGCCAACAATCGGTACGCCCTTCTGGAGAACGGCGATACACCGAAAATAGAGAAGAAGAAGAAACTACCGCCGCTGTTCGTGAAGGGATTCCCTGAAGGCTTACTGGATAGGGTGTACCACTACATTAACAAAGGCCTACGGTGCACAATCCAGCTCTGCTCGCAGGGCTATAAGCTGATGGTTTCGGCGCTTCCCCATTACAACGCCGTCAAAGAAATACTGAAGCAGATGAACGTGCAGTACTACACGCACGACATCGAAGCCGACAAACCCTTCAAGGTGGTTCTGCGTGGCCTTCCGGACAAGAAGACGGAGGAACTGGTCGTCGAACTAAAGGCTAATGGGCTCAAACCGGTCCAGATAAACAAAATGCGCCGGCATGACATCTCGAAAAGCTATCGGGATCAGTTGTACCAGGTCCACTTCGAGAAGAACTCGACGTGCTTGAAGGACCTCCAGAACATCCGAGCGTTGTTCCACATCGTCGTGAAGTGGGACCGGTACCAACCGATTCATCGCGATGTCACTCAGTGCAAAACTGCCTGATGTTTGGGCATGGCTCCAAAAATTGCCATATGGCGAAGCGCTGCGTTGATTGCGGCAAACACCACGAAGCCGATGCTTGTGAGCGGATGGAGGATGCTGAGCCAGTGTGTGCCAACTGCGGTGCGGCGCACAAAGCTACCAGCAAGGAATGCCCGAAGCGGGCCGAATTCATCGCGATTCGGAAAAATCATCAGCGAACAACCAACCCGGCCATCGACGACGATCTGGTCCGCCTCCGGCCCTCACGACCGAGAACTTTCCCGCTCTCCCAACACGACAAGTGCCACCAAACCGTCCGGTGCCCAGTCGGCCATCGATTCAACATCGGTTCGCAGCTGCAGCAACCCAACCATCCCAAAGCGATCTTCCAGGACCGTCGTACTCCGGTGCAACATCTGGTGCGATCGATGATTCGATGCTTTCAACGGAGGAAGTCGTCGCAATCCTGACCCAGGCCATCATCATTAAGCAATCCTGCAGGACACGTGGAGAACAAATCCAGGCGATGATTGCGTTCCTCAATGGACCGTGAAATCGTTAATATCGCAAATTGGAACGCTTGCTCGCTGAAGAGCAAGAACATCGAGTTAATCAACTTCCTCAACGAGCGGTCCATTGACATCGCAATCATCACCGAGACGCATCTCAGCCAGAGATCAACGTGTTCCTGCCAGATTTCCGCCTGATCAGACTCGATCGAACCAGTTCCGCCGGAGGGGTGTCGCCATCGCCCTGCGTACCAACATCAACTGCCAGATGCTTCCGAGTCTGCAGCTCCAATTCGTCGAAGCCATCGGAGTCAAGGTCGAATCCACCGTCGGCCCTATCACCATCATCGCGGCCTATTGTCCCAAACAAGCAAGCACACACAACGGGACAGATAGGATCTTGCGAAACGACATCATCAAGCTCACTCGGAGGCATGGGCAGTTTATTATCGCCGGTGACCTGAATGCAAAACATGAAACCTGGGGAAACGCACGACGGAACAAGAACGGCTCCATCCTACACGACGACCTGGAAGAGGGTCACTACACCATCCTGGGCCCGGATACTCCTACCCGGTTGAGCAGATCCGGGGTCCATGCTACGATAGACATCTTCCTCACCAACATGTCGAACAACATCGGCCAGCCGATCGCTCACCAGGAGCTCAGCTCAGACCACTATCCGGTGGTGGCTGAAGTTGGGTCCTGCGTCAACCGGCATTCCGTAACCAGGCGAAACTACCATCGCGCCAACTGGATCCAGTTCCGTCATCAGGTCGACAACACGGTCGATTACGATAGACGCCCCGAATCAACCGACGACATCGATCGGCAACTGCAGTCGATCGAGCAGGCGATCTCCCAGGCCCGGGAGCACCACATTCCGGAAGTAACACAGGTGAGCAACTCTTTACCTATTGATAGTCTCACTAAAAACTTGATCTGTCTTCGAAACACCACTCGCAGACAGTTTCAACGTACTGGTCTGCCTGCCTTAAAATCAGAGTGCAATCGTTTGAACAAGATCATCAAGGCCAGAATGGTGGATCTCAGAAACAATAACTTTGCCAACAAAATCCGCGCCCTCCCAGATTGTGCTAAGCCGTTCTGGAAATTAACAAAAATTTTAAAACCAAGCCTAGGCCCATTTCACCGTTGATCCCATTAAACAACAGTGACACTAAGGATCGTTTGATTACTCCTGCTGAGAAGGCTGCTGAGATAGGTCGACATTTTGTCAGCTCACACAATCTTGGACAGAACATCGTCAGTCCTCACGAAGCTGCCGTTAACGAGCATGTGAATAACATCCATCTGTATCCTAATGATTTTTCGGAGGAACTAGAGATCACAGCTGACGAACTGTCGACCTATATCAAAACGTCGAAGAACATGAAGGCCCCAGGTTTCGACAAAATCCTGAATTTGGAACTCAAGCACTTGAGTTCCCAATTCTACGAACATCTAGCATTAATTTTAACCAATGCCTTAGACTTAGCTACTTCCCTCGTGCTGGAAGTCAGCTAAAGTCATACCCATCCGGAAACCTGGGAAAGATCCTTCATGTTCCAAGAGCTACCGACCCATCAGCCTTCTCTCGGGAGTATCAAAACTTTTTGAGAAAGCAATTTACCGTCGGCTCCTTGCATCTACCGACGAACTCAATATCCTGCTTGATGTACAGTTTGGCTTTCGACGCGGTCGATCAACGGTACATCAACTGAATCGAGTTACTAACATCCTCAGCCGGAACAAGTCTGTTTCTAAAACATCTGCCATGGCCCTTCTTGACGTGGAAAAGGCGTTTGACAACGTCTGGCATGATGGCCTGGTGGACAAGCTGCATCGGTTCAATCTCCCAGTCTTCCTGGTGAAGATGGTAAAAAGCTACCTATCAAACAGGACATTCAGTGTTTCGCTGCATGGTGCAGTTTCTGATGCGCAGGAGGTTTCCGCCGGTGTTCCGCAGGGAAGCATTCTAGGTCCACTTCTGTTTAACCTGTTCACCCTGGACATACCCCCACTCCCTGAAAACGGATCTCTGTCGCTGTTTGCCGATGATACCGCAGTCGTCCACAATGGTAGGGTAGTGAGAGCGATCGCATCGAAACTGCAGCGAAGCCTGAATGTTCTGTTGAAGTATCTCACAGACTGGAAGATCTGCATCAATGCAGCGAAGACCCAGGTCATCCTCTTCCCACACTCGAAATCACCCAGACTTGTTCCGGCTGAGGATGTTAAAATTCGTCTAAACGGCACAACGGTGGAATGGACCAATTCAGCCATCTATCTTGGCGTGACTCTAGATAGCAAGCTGAACTTCAGGGAGCAGGTTGACAAGACTGTCACAAAATGTAACGTTCTGTTGAAGCTACTGTACCCATTGCTACACAGAAAGTCTACATTGTCCCTGAAGAACAAGCTTGCTATCTATAAACAGATCATACTCCCGGTTATCGAGTACGGCATGCCGATCTGGGAGAGCTGCGCGAAAACACACCACCTGAAATTACAGCGGGTTCAAAACAAGTTTCTCAGGATAATCCTGAACACACCTCCGCGGACGAGAAATACTGAGATTCACCGTCTGGCCGAGATTAAAACACTCGAAGATCGTTTTAGTGAGACTATCAATAGGTACAGGACACGTTGCCACCTATCAGACCACCAAGTCATTCGGGACCTGGTACCCCTTCCCTAGGTTTTTCAAATTGTAGTAATTGTAGTTAGGTAGGTTATCAAATTTTATAATTCAAACCAACCAATCCCCGAAAAGGATGAAATGTAAATTAGAATATTAAATCAGAAAAGCACACCACAAATCAATTCAAACATAGAACAAAGATGAAGAGCCCTCTGGCTAAACAATTAATCTGTAAAAACTAAATGTAAACATTAAAAAACGACAAATAAAGACACATTTTAAGTAACGAAATAAAAGTTTAATTCTTGTATAAACAACTCTTTCAATTAAATTGGTTGTCCTCATAAGAACAGATTATCAATTTATGGATTGCGCCAACCAGCTGGGTAATATTTTTACCAACGGCGTGCCCTCCATCGAGTGCCGAACTAAATTTAACATTAGTTCTATAACAAACAACTCTTTTATTTTAATTCATTGTCCTCAAAAGGACAGATTATTTCCACTTATTGCTGCTCGCCCCAAAGACGCTTTCCCCCGAACAGCAGCGTTTTCGAAGTCGCGGCGAAACAATCGCCACGATGAGGTAAGATGGCGGCTTGCGCAAACCAACGCGATTGTGCGCCCCCATGATCCCCCATTTTACCTCGTCGCGACGATCGCTGTTGGGGTGAGCCTTGATTACCACCACCAACTGCTACGCACCGGCTGCCTCTGCGACCAGCTCCGCTGCCAGGCTGCATATCAACCTCGAATAAACGAACCTCCCTGCAAGACTACAACGTACGAGGAAAGCCGAACATTGGTGAACTGCGGTATGTGCACATGGATAAAAGTGAGATGTCACTTGGTATCAAAATATTTTGCCGCGGCAATGGAGGGGGAGTATTCGTCTCTAACGTGGGTGAGAACTGTCTCGCTAGTAAGGTAGGCCTCCACATTGGTGATCAACTGCTGGAAGTGTGTGGAATTAATCTAAGAAAAGCAACATATGAGATAGCCGCACATGTTCTCCGCCAATGTGGCAACTCAATCACGATGCTAGTTCTGTACAATCCCGAGGTGTACAACAATCTTACCACAAGTGACGACAATATCATCCACTCAAGTTCGCCAACTCCGCAAAACTTACCTCGCACGATCGGAAGGACCATAATGTCCCCAGTCAATACGAATGCGGTTAGCTCGATATCGACGATTGCACCGAAAGCAAGCTCAAACAATGATAGCCACCCATCACAACAAGTAAGTTCATCGCAAAGCAATCCGCAAACCAGCGACCAGCTGCCTGTGACCAGCTTCCAGCGACCAGCTGTGCACAGCTTCAATGCTGATAATGATGAAATGTGTCTTTATTTGTCGTTTTTTTATTGTTTACATTTGATTTTACAATTCAATTGATTAGCCAGAGGGGCTCTTCATCTTCGTTCTTTCTTTATGTTTTTATGTTTGTTTGTGGTGTGATTCGTCAATTAATTATTCTAATGTACATATTATCCCCTATGGGGATTGGTAGGTTAAATTTAAACAATTTGATAACCTACCTAACTACAGTGCCTACAATTTGAAAAACCTAGGGAGGGGTACCAGGTCCCGAATGGCTTGGTGGTCTGAAAGGTGGCAACGTGTCCTGTACCTATTGATAGTCTCACTAAAACGATCTTCGAGTGTTTTAATATTGGCCAGACGGTGGATCTCAGTATTTCTCGTCCGCGGAGGAGAGTTCAGGATTATCCTGAGAAACTTGTTTTGAACCCGCTGTAATTTCAGGTGGTGTGTTTTCGCGCAGCTCTCCCAGATCGGCATGCCGTACTCGATAACCGGGAGAATGATCTGTTTGTAGATAGCAAGCTTGTTCTTCAGGGACAATGTAGACTTTCTGTGCAGCAAGGGGTACATAAGCTTCAACAGAACGTTACATTTTGTGACAGTCTTGTCAACCTGTTCCCTGAAGTTCAGCTTGCTATCTAGAGTCACGCCAAGATAGATGGCTGAATTGGTCCATTCCACCGTTGTGCCGTTTAGACGAATTTTAACATCCTCAGCCGGAACAAGTCTGGGCGATTTCGAGTGTGGGAAGAGGATGACCTGGGTCTTCCTGCATTGATGCAGATCTTCCAGTCTGTGAGATACTTCAACAGAACATTCAGGCTTCGCTGCAGTTTCGATGCGATTGCTCTCACTACCCTACCATTGTGGACGACTGCGGTATCATCGGCAAACAGCGACAGAGATCCGTTTTCAGGGAGTAGGGGTATGTCCGAGGTGAACAGGTTAAACAAAAGTGGACCTAGTATGCTTCCCTGCGGAACACCGGCGGAAACCTCCTGCGCATCAGAAACTGCACCATGCAGCGAAACACTGAATGTCCTGTTTGATAAGTAGCTTTTTACCATCTTCACCAGGAAGACTGGAAGATTGAACCGATGCAGCTTGTACACCAGACCATCATGCCAGACGTTGTCAAACGCCTTTTCCACGTCAAGAAGGGCCATGGCAGATGTTTTAGAAACAGACTTGTTCCGCCTGAGGATGTTAGTGACTCGATTCAGTTGATGTACCAAACTGTACATCAAGCAGAATGTTGAGTTCGTCGGTAGATGCAAGGAGCCGACGGTAAATTGCTTTCTCGAAAAGTTTTGATACTCCCGAGAGAAGGCTGATGGGTCGATAGCTCTTGGAACATGAAGGATCTTTCCCAGGCTTCCGGATGGGTATGACTTTAGCTGACTTCCAGCACGAGGGGAAGTAGCTAAGTCTAAGGCATTGATTAAAAATTAATGCTAGATGTTCATAGAATTGGGAACTCAAGTGCTTGAGTTCCAAATTCAGGATTTTGTCGAAACCTGGGGCCTTCATGTTCTTCGATGTTTTGATATAGGTCGACAGTTCGTCAGCTGTGATTTCTAGTTCCTCCGAAAAATCATTGGGATATAGATGGATGTTATTCGCATGCTCATTAACGGCAGCTTCGTGAGGACTGACGATGTTCTGTCCAAGATTGTGTGAGCTGACAAAATGTCGACCTATCTCAGCAGCCTTCTCAGCGGGAGTAATCAAACGATCCTTAGAGTCATTATTGTCTAGTGGGATCAACGGTGGAATGGGCCTAGGCTTGGTTTTTAAAATTTTTGTTAATTTCCAGAACGGCTTAGCACAATCTGGGAGGGCGCGGATTGTGTTGGCAAAGTTATTGTTTCTGAGATCCACCATTCTGGCCTTAATGATCTTGTTCAAACGATTGCACTCTGATTTTAACGCAGGCAGACTAGTACGTTGATACTGTCTGCGAGTGGTGTTTCGAAGACGGATTAAGTTTTTAGTGAGACTATCAATAGGTAAAGAGTTGCTCACCTGTGTTACTTCCGGAATGTGGTGCTCCCGGGCCTGGGAGATCGCCTGCTCGATCGACTGCAGTTGCCGATCGATGTCGTCGGTTGATTCGGGGCGTCTATCGTAATCGACCGTGTTGTCGACCTGATGACGGAACTGGATCCAGTTGGCGCGATGGTAGTTTCGCCTGGTTACCGAATGCCGGTTGACGCAGGACCCAACTTCAGCCACCACCGGATAGTGGTCTGAGCTGGAGCTCCTGGTGAGCGATCGGCTGGCCGATGTTGTTCCCCATGTTGGTGAGGAAGATGTCTATCGTAGCATGGACCCCGGATCTGCTCAACCGGGTGGGAGTATCCGGGCCCAGGATGGTGTAGTGACCCTCTTCCAGGTCGTCGTGTAGGATGGAGCCGTTCTTGTTTCGTCGTGCGTTTCCCCAGGTTTCATGTTTTGCGTTCAGGTCACCGGCGATAATAAACTGCCCATACCTCCGAGTGAGCTTGATGATGTCGTTTCGCAAGATCCTATCTGTCCCGTCGTTTGTGCTTGCTTGTTTGGGACAATAGGCCGCGATGATGGTGATAGAGCCGACGGTGGATTCGACCTTGACTCCGATGGCTTCGACGAATTGGAGCTGCAGACTCGGAAGCATCTGGCAGTTGATGTTGGTACGCAGGGCGATGGCGACACCCCCTCCGGCGGAACTGGTTCGATCGAGTCTGATCAGACGGAAATCTGGCAGGAACAAGTTGATCTCTGGCTTGAGATGCGTCTCGGTGATGACTGCGATGTCGATGGCTTGGTCGTTGAGGAAGTCGATGAATTCGATTTGCTTGTTCTTGATAGAGCAAGCGTTCCAATTTGCTATCTTGATTATTTCACGGTCCATTGATGAATGCAACAATGGCTTGGATTTGTTCCGATCGTGTTCGGCAGGTCCTCTTGATGATGGTAGCCTGTGTTAGAATGGCAACGACTTCCTCCGTTGTTAGAGCTGCGTCGTCGATAGTTCCGGATGCTGCATGAGCGTACGACCGGCCTGGAAGGGGGTCTTGCGATGGCTGGGAGGCTGCAGCTGTGAACCGATGCTGAACAGAGGGCCGGCTGGGTGCCGAACGGTTTTGGTGCTGTTGGTGTGGCGGAAGAGCCGGAAAGTTGTCGGTCGTGAAGGCCGGAGGTGGACCAGATCGTCGACGGCGGTCGGGTTGGTTGTTGGTGGACGCTTTCCTGCGAATTGCGATGAACTCAGCTCGCTTTGGGCATTCTTTGCTCGTTGCTTTGTGAGCCGCCCCGCAGTTGGCACACACTGGAACTGCGTCCTCCATCCGCTCACAGGCATCGGGTAGATGATGCTTGCCACAATCGATGCATCGCTTTTCCATGTGGCAATTTCTGGTCCCGTGTCCGAACATCAGGCAGTTCTGGCACTGTGTGACATCCCGGTGGACCGGTTGGTATCGGTCCCACTTAACGGCGATGTGGAACAATGCTCTGATGTTTCGCAGATCCTTTAGACACGTCGAGTTTTTCTCGAAGTGTATCTGGTACAGCTGGTCCCGATAACTTCGAGAGGTGTCGTGCCGACGCATTTTGTTGATCTGGATCGGCTTGAGACCGTTTGCTTTTAGCTCCTCGGTCAGATCCTCCGTCTTCTTTTCAGGCAGGCCACGCAAAACCACCTTGAACGGTTTGTTGGCTGCGATATCGTGCGTGAAGTATTGCACTTCAGACCGCTTCAGGAGTTCCTTGAAGGCGTTGAAGTGAGGTAGCGACGTAACCATCACTTTATAACCCTGCGAGCAGAGTTGGATAGTGCACCTTAGGCCCTTGTTGATGAAAAAGTAAACTTTCTCAAGGAAACCTTCCGGAAATCCCTTCACAAAAAAGGGCGGTAATTTCTCCTTCTTTTCAATTTGCGGTTCGGCACCGTTTTCCAGAACGGCGTAGCGGTTGTTCGCCAGTAGCTTCTTGGACGACAGCACATCGTCCGCTGTATTTGTATGGGAACGTTTCCCGGTCGAGCTAGTGCCGGCATTACTTGGCGGCGGCTTCCCCATATCGGGGTTGGGCTGTGTATCACACAACGCGGCAGGAGACAGTGCACCACGCACCGAAACGAGAGAGCGAGAAAACCGAAAAACTTATCACAGCGCGAGCGAAAAACACGACCGATCGTGTCGCTTGGTAAAACTGGAATGAGCTTCAATGCTGCCAAACGAATGAGGCAAAATTTTCCTAAGTGTGTCTTTTATGCTGTTCTCAGCTGCATGCGAGACGTACATCGTACATGGAGAGACGAATGACATGATTGGTTGAACTCCCTCTCTAACACAAAGAAGAAGAAGATGATGCAAGACGTTCCTTGCTTCGATTTGAAATCTGTGATAGGAAATTTGGTTAATTTACTCTGCAAAATGACGTTATAAGACATCACCTTATATTTGCGTTATTTTAAATAGTTTACTATTGTTTGAAAATAATGTTTGACAATTGAATTGGAGCGCGGTAAAATTTCCGACCGATTGTAGAAGAAATCATGTAATTCTATCGTAGAATATTTGAGTTATTCGCGTACAAAACGTACGGTTTTTCGTGACGGTCGCAAAATTTTAGATTTTCATTTGACACCCTACCCTTGCCGTAAGACGTAGTCTACGTCAAAACAACCATTTTCAAATAGCATACCCGTCTGTCATAAAATGGGGGAATTCTCAATCATGCAATGGATAAAAAAATACCCATTGGAGAAAACCTCATACAATAAATAAACGGGGATCTTTTTACACATTAAAAAAAGTTAAAAAACCAAGCGCATCCGGTGCATCTTTGGTGGAAGGCGCAGCTTGTTTCATTTTCTAATTTTATAAAACCTAACATAATATTTGAATCAATATACTGTCGGAATAACGCAAGTAAGACATACGATAGTTTTTATAAATAAGAATCTAATGCTTCGAAATTATGCTTCCAGATCGTCGATTGTAAAAACTTGCGTTAACAACCGCTTTGTGTGCACGGAACATGGAGGAACTTACAAAGAAGTTGGAAGCAGAAATATTGATTTTTTAATAAATTTTTCGTTTCCTTAGGCATGAATAAAGACTAGTAAAAGTATTTTATTTCTTATTTTTTTGTATTTTGTCATTCAGTACCATGAATACCATAAATTTACAATTTACCAAACTGCTTAAGAATCTACACCCAAAAATGGGTAATATTTTACCTATTTTGGGGAAACCTCGATTTTTTTGCAATGGGTGAATAAATACCCATTTTATGACAAAGACTGCTGTTACCCATTAATGGGTAAATCAAGTATACCCACTCAATGGGGAGAGGCACTTCTAGCGAAAATGGGTGTTTTTTCACCCATTAATGGGTTTTCGCAAACGACCGTGTAGTTGCTACACGGTTACTGGCCAAAACCCATTAATGGGTACTATAGTACTCACTTTCGCTATAATCGCCCCTCCTCATTTAATGGGTAAACGCGAATAACCCATTAATGAGTATGGGCCACTTCCGTCAAAAAATGGGTATTTTTTTACCCATCAGGGAAATTTTTTTTTTTTACAAAATGGGTAAAAAAACACCCATTTTTGAATCATGAATAGATAAATTGATAATGAATTCGTGTGCTTTCGAAAAAATATCCGTTGGAAATAAAAATAGTCGTAGATAGTCGAATATTTCTAAATATTTTTTTATTGAACAGCATTAATATTATGTAAAACTCGAAGTCCAGTTTCTTTCGAAGCTCCTCCATTTTTCAAACAATCTGAGAATGGCGGTTTTGGAAATTGATTATTTTAAATTTATTTATTCATATGTTTAGGAATCTTTTACATACCAACTGGACCAACTATCCACTTTTGCTCAGCTTATTTGTTGAATTGCCTTTGTTGGCAGATTTCGGACCGGATTTATTTGATTCGAGACTCAACGCACAAACGACTGAAGAGAGTCAAATAATTTTCATTAATATTTTTCACCCATTTTTTTCCTGCTAATAAGTTCTCACCGATGGGTATTTTTATACCCATTTTGGCAAATCAAATTATACCCATTGTTTGACATTTACGTGTGGTGTTGAAAAATGCGTATTTTTGCACCCATTAATGGGTTTTAGCCAGTAACCGTGTAGCTGCCTTGTTCAGACTACACGCTAAGACTCAATTACCCATAAAGAGGTAGTTGTTTCACCCATATATGGGTAACTGATGCAATACTTATAATATGGGTAAATATACTCATAAAAGTGGGTAAACTTTACTAACAATGTGAGTAAAGTGATTTATCCTAAATATGAGTAATTGGACCTTACCCATATTTGGATGAAAAAATAAACATTGTCCGTTCGTATTTTTCTTTGGAACGAGTTGGTTATCATACCATCTTGGGAACAATTTTATTTTTATTCATGTCTTGAATTTGGATTTTGTCGTTCTTTTTTTGACATTAACAGAACCAGCAAGCATCTAATATTTGATTTACAATTTGAGGTCCTTCACGGAAAAATTAGAAAACATTTGGATCCAGATTCGTCCGAAATATAAACGGTAAGTAGGTTGTGGCAGAGTCGTGACATTGAATTGAAATGGATTACGGAGGAATCACAAAATCTGAGAAGGTAATGCCGTTCTTGTTTTTTAACCAGATGGGTTCAACCTGACGGAACTTGACTTAAATGACAAAGTTTAATTACCGTACAAAATTACACCCAATGTTTGAACGTATGCATCAAATGTTTGTTTTGAAGTAGATTCATTTACTTTTTAACATCATCTTAGTTCCTACCCAAATAAAGAAACAGAAGCATTTTAATATTGTATATTGTATAAGTTCTTTGTAGAATGCCGTAAGTATTCAATGGAACTGCTTAACAAAAATTTTGAATATTCACCATCATACTGCAAAAGATTGTTAGGGAAGACGTTTTTGAAATGTTATTAAATAAAATTGAATAAAAGATTAAACGATTGTTTTATTTGTTTTCAGGAAACTAAGGAAATATACCCATATTAGCGTCTAATTTAAAAATAATAATGATTATAATTGACCTATATATGCGTTAAATTTACTTTTAATTGATTACTCATAAGTGGGTATACATTACCTTTATTGTTAATTAACCATGTGTACTCATATATGGGTAAAGTGAATTTACCCATAAAATGAGTATGTGCACTTTTCCGCGATTATGGGTAAAGTTCACTCATATTTAGGTAAACTGATCTTAGCGTGTACGGAGTTGTAACATAATACAAGGGTGTTATAAAAATTATCAACACGAAAAACGTCATCAAGATAGCCTTGTATCATGTTACAACTCCGTAGTCTGAACAAGACATTATACAACAAAATTTCAACTCAGTGGACGGCGTTTCTACACGGAGAAAAAGAACAGTTCCGTTTGAAATAACAAACATGTTGGTTGACAACCAAACTAAAAAACTGGTTGTTTTAAAAGTCCGTTTTGTTGTTTCAAACCAATGATTTCGTTTTGAAACAAACAGATAGGTTGGTTTTTTCTACCTAAATATATTGCCACAATACAAAACAAATTATGGTTGTTCTAAACTAATATGTTTGTTGTTAACACCTTGAGAGGGTTTTATTATTACCAAAACACAAGTTGCGTTGACCCAGGGACACAAAATAAAATTTTGGGTTGATTCAACCAGAGCGGCGGTAAAATCAAACTGATATTTTGCTAGGAGGAAAACAAACTTACCAGACAATTTGAAACAGATTTTTTTTTGGATTATTCCATATTCCATCATCCGGTCCCGCTGCATGCGCTGACGCTGTCACTCAAGAATAGGTAAAAATTTAATACTTTTATTTTAAAAAATACCTGAAAATAGTAAAAAGGCTCGCATAAACATTTGTATATCTCTTTTGACGTAGACTACGTCTTACGGCAAGGGTAGGGTGTCAAATGAAAATCTAAAATATTGCGACCGTCACGAAAAACCGTACGTTTTGTACGCGAATAACTCAAATAATCCACGATAGATTTACATGATTTCTGCTTCAATCGGTCGGAAATTTTACCGCGCTTCAATTCAATTGTCAATTATTATTTTCAAACAATAGTAAACTATTTAAAATAACGCAAATATAAGGTGATGTCTTATAATGTCATTTTGCAGAGTAAATTTACCAAATTTCCTACCACAGATTTCAAATCGAAGCAAGGAACGTCTTGCATCTTCTTCTTCTTCTTCTTTGTATTAGAGAGGAACTTTAACCAATCATTTCATTCGTCGCTCCATGTACGTCTCGCATGCAGCTGAGACCGGTATAAAACGGACACTTAGGAAAATTTTACCTCATGATTCCAGTTTTACCAAGCGACACGATCGGTCGTGTTTTTCGCACCCTCGCAGTAAAAGTTTTTTCTCCCTTTTTTTCCCCTCGCCCGCTTTCTCGCGATTGCGTGTTCGGTTCGCGATCTATCGCCTGCGCTTGCTCATCTTTTGGTGGTGGCAAAGCAGAAAAAAGTGCTTCAAAGTTCGGAAACATTTCCCGCTCGACCTATTGCTGTGGCAATGGGTCGAAAAAATCGACCAACGGTGACATCCGCTCCCGAATCTTTACCGCAACCGGGCAGCTCCAAGCGGCTGCGCCACGATGACGTCGATCCAGTGGATCGCAACGCTCGTCTACTAGCGAGCAATCAATTCGCCGTGCTTCCGATCCAGGAGGTGCCGAAGAAGGTGAAGGTTCCCCCGCTCTTCACGACGTCAAAGGACATTGCTGCACTCAGGACCGAGCTTGCAGCTATCAAAATCCATCCGCTGTACAAGCTGTGCAGTAATGGAATTAAGGTGATGTGCTCGACGGAGGCTGACTACCGTGCTGTCGGCGCTCACCTAGTCGCGAAGAAACATGAGTTCTACACTCACGACGCGCCCGGAAGCAAGCCAATGAAGGTGATTCTGCGTGGCCTTCCAGAACTCACACCGGAGGCTATCTTCGCCGAGCTGCAAGCGGTGGCACTGAAACCTCAAAACGTGTTTCCCATCAGGCGCCAACAACATGGAAACTACCGGGACCAACTCTATCTGGTCCACCTTGTCACGATGGCGGAGCTGATGAAAACACGGGCCCTTTTCGACGTCATCGTCGAGTGGGACCGGTATCGTCCGAGACAGCACGACGTGACGCAATGTGGCAACTGCCTTGCGTTCGGCCATGGAACTCGCAACTGTCACATGAAGCCGCGATGTGGCAAGTGTGCCGGAGTCCACAGTACCAACGATTGTGCCCCGATGGAAGAAGGTGCGGTACTGAAGTGCGCAAATTGTGGCGCAAACCATGAGTGCAGCAATCGTACCTGCCCCAAACGTGCTGAATTTTTGGCGATCCGCAAGAAGTCATCTACCAAGTCTCGGCCTGTTCAACGCCGTCCACCACCTCCGATGAACGAGGAGAATTTCCCGTCGCTTCGGTATCAGGTGCCAAACCTACCACCGATCCCATTGAATCATCGCCAAGCAAACCGCCCGTCAGCTTCCGTCCATCATCGTTTCGCGGCAGCCGCCGCCGCCCCCAGCCCGACTCCTCCTCCAGGCTGGGGCAATTCGAGTCGCAGTACTTTCACGCAACCACCCGTCGATGAACAGCTCTACAACTCGGAGCAAATGGTGGAGTTTGTGCAAGAGCTCTATCGCCAACTACGTTCCTGCCGCTCCAAGGAGGAACAGCTCAAAGCCGCCACATCCGTGACGATGACGTTCATTACTAAGTAAGGACCGTAAACACACCATAAACATCCTAAATTCGAATGCTTGTTCCATCCGGAACAAAACAGTAGAGCTCGGTGACTTCCTTAACAGGAAGGCCATCGACATCGCCATCGTCACCGAGACACACCTCAAACCGGAAATCAGCATATTCATCCCTGGATACCGGATTGTGCGACTGGATCGTAGCGGCTCTAGTAGAGGAGGAGTTGCGATTGCCCTGCGCTACAACATCAACTGCCATCTGCTTCCGAGCTTTCAGCTGCAGACTATCGAAGCCATCGGAGTCGAAGTCGAAACTGCCGTCGGCCCAATCACCATCATCGCGGCCTATTGTCCCAAGCAAGCCAGTACCAACAACGGAACAACAACGGCCCTACGAAACGACATCCGTAAGCTAACTCGGAGGCAGGGGCAGTTCATCATCGCCGGCGACATGAATGCGAAACACGAAACCTGGGGGAACACCCGGCGGAATCGGAACGGAATAATTCTACAGGAAGACCTGGAAGAGGGACATTACACCGTCCTGGGCCCGGATACTCCCACCCGGTTGAGCCGATCCGGGGTCCATTCGACAATCGACATCTTCCTCACCAACATGGGGAACAACATCGCCCAGCCGGTAGTGCACCAGGAGCTCAGTTCGGACCACTATCCGGTGGTGGTCGAAGTTGGGTCCTCGGTCAACCGGCATCGAATCACCAGACGGAACTATCATCGTGCCAGATGGGAGAGGTTCAGACAACACGTCGACAACACCGTCGATTTCAACGTGCACCTCGAGTCGGTCGATGACATCGATCAACAACTGCAGTCCATCGAACAGGCGATCTCCCAGGCCCGGGAGCAACACATTCCAGCGATTGAACAGGTGAGCAACTCTGTACCCATTGATAGACCCACTAAAGATTTGATACAATTACGCAACGCCATACGGAGGCAGTACCAGCGAACTGGTTTGCCAACTCTAAAACGTCACTGCAATCAAGTTTCTAAAATTATTAAGGCCGGAATGGTGGACCTTAGAAATAATTATTTCGCTGACAAAATTCGCTCTCTCCCAGATTGTGCTAAGCCGTTCTGGAAGATGACAAAAATTTTAAAAACTAAGCCAAGGCCCATTCCACCGTTGATCCCACTAGTCGTCAATGACTCAAGGGATCGGTTGATAACACCTGCCGAGAAGGCTGATGAGATAGGTCAACACTTCGTCAGCTCTCACAATCTCGGTCAAAACATCGTCAGTCCACACGAAGCTGCCGTTAGCGCGCTTATAACTAACATCGATCAAAGTCCTAACGACTTCTCCGTAGATTTGGAGATCTCAGCTGACGAATTGTTTACTTATATCAAGACCTCTAAGAACATGAAGGCCCCCGGTTTCGACAACATTTTTAACTTGGAGCTCAAGCAATTGAGCCCCCAGTTCTACAACCATCTGGCGGTGGTGTTCAACCAATGCCTCCGTCTTGGCTACTTCCCATCGTGCTGGAAGTCAGCCAAAGTCATCCCCATTCGGAATCCTGGGAAAGATCCTTCATGTTCCAGAAGCTACAGACCAATCAGCCTTCTCTCAGGTCTATCTAAACTGTTTGAGAAAGCGATCCACCGTCGGCTTCTAACATCTGCTGACAAGCTCAATATCCTGTTGGATGAGCAGTTCGGTTTCCGGCATGGTCGCTCAACAGTCCATCAACTTAATCGAGTCATGAACATCCTCAGACGGAACAAGTCTGTTTCGAAAACATCCGCTATGGCCCTTCTCGATATCGAGAAGGCCTTCGATAATGTGTGGCATGATGGCTTGGTGTACAAGCTCAAGCGATACAATCTTCCAATCTTCCTGGTGAAGATTATCAAAAATTATCTCTCTGACAGGACATTCCGTGTTTCGTTGCATGGTGCAGTTTCCGGTAGTCAGGAGATCTCCGCCGGTGTTCCGCAGGGAAGTATATTAGGTCCACTTCTGTTCAATCTCTTCACCTCGGATATACCCCCGCTCCCTGAAAATGGATCTCTGTCGTTGTTCGCCGATGATACCGCAGTCGTCCACAATGGTAGGGTAATAAGAGCGCTTGCCGCGAAACTGCAGCGAAGCCTGAATGTTCTGTCAGAATACTTCACTGAATGGAAGATTTGTATCAACGCAGCGAAAACCCAGGTCATCCTGTTTCCACATTCTAATTCTCCCAGACTTGTCCCGCCTGAGAATTGTAAAATAAGCCTGAACAACACAACGGTGGAATGGACCAAATCAGCTGTCTATCTTGGTGTCACCATAGACAGCAAGCTTATTTTCAGGGATCAGGTTGACAAAACTGTCACAAAGTGTAATACTCTGTTGAAACTACTGTACCCATTGATCAACAGAAGGTCTACATTATCCCTTAAAAATAAGCTTGCTGTCTACAAGCAAATTATACTTCCGGTCATCAAGTATGCAATACCAATCTGGGAGAGTTGTGCAAAAACACATCTCCTGAAACTTCAGAAAGTACAAAACAAGTTCCTCAGGATGATAATGAACACCCCTCCGAGGACAAGAACATCCGAGGTCCACCGTCTGGCTGAGATAAAAATGCTCGACGATCGTTTTAGTGAGTCTATCAATCGGTACAGGGCACGCTGCCTGACATCGGATCACCAGATCATCCGGAATCTGGTTCCCCACCCCTAGGTTTTTCAAATTGTAGTTTTAGTTGTAGATTAGGTAGGTTATCAAATTTTAAAACTAACAATGCCCCAAGGGCCGAACTGAATATTTCATGTAAAACATAAACATTAAACACAACAAACACAAACAATTAAACAAAGCTGAAGAGCCCAATGGGCTGAAACACTTAAGATGTTAAATTAGTATATAAGACAAACAATGAAAATAAAGATCAATTTTACTACTATAATTTTACCTCATTCGCTTGGCAGCATTAAAGCTGTGCGGAAGCTAGGCGCAGGTAGCTGGTCGCAGGCAACTGGTTGCAGTTGCTTTATTCGTCCGGCAGCGAAGCAGGTCGCAGAGGCAGCTGGTGGTCGCGTAGCAGCTGATGGTGGTAAGTATCGAGGCTCTCCCAAACAGCGATCGTCGATGAGGTAAAATGGCGGATTATGAAGGCGCACAATCGCGTCGGTTTGTCCTCATCGTAGCAATTGTTTTGCCACGGCTTCCGAAACGCTGCTGTTTGAGGGAAAGCGTCCTTGGGGGCGAGCAGCAGTAGGTGCAAATAATCTGTCCTTTTGAGGACAATAAATTAGAACAAAAGAGTTGTTTAATATAGAACGAAATTTAGTTCGGTGCTTGATGAAGGGCGAGCCGTCGGTAAAAAAATTTACCCAGCTGGTTGGCGCAATCCATAAAATGATAATCTGTCCTTCTGAGGACAACCAATTTAATTAAAAGAGTTGTTTATACAAGAATCAAACTTTTATTTCGTTTGGTTTGTGCGCCTAATATGGTGCCGATTTGTTCGTCACGACTGCAAAAACGCTACTGTTTGCGGGAGAGCCTCAATGGAAGGCGAGCAGGACAATTCTAGACAAAATAGTCAAAAGGTCGAAAGTAACATTTGTAAACATGGTTGGCGCAACCCGCGATGAATCGCCAATTAATCAATTCAATTTAATCAATTCAATTTCTAATTTAAGAGAGTTATTTGAATGAGAGCTTATCTTACATTTCAGTCGATTGGCAGTCATATTGGATTTTGCCTAGTCGTTACTAGGCAATAGGGTGCTATGCAGCGGATCCATAAAATCAGTGAAAAATAAATCAAAGCCTGCCGGTGCTTTGATTTATTTTCACCGAAAAATCCTACCAGATACATCCATCTTTGCTACATTTAATTTAATATTCTCAGCTTGAGAGTTTGTTTGATTGGGATTTTCGTTTCAAATTGCCGATTGGCAGCCAGTGGTATTAGCAAAACTTTTTTTCCCTTCGTCGCATACCTTAAACCACACAAATTTCCTATCACGGACACCATTTTCGATGTCGAACATGATATTCCGAACCAACATTCTCTGTAAATTCCAATTAGTAGTGTGTTATAAACAGTTGTTCTGTTGTGTTAACGATTCGCGTTGGATAGAGTC
Organism: Aedes japonicus; assembly: GCA_034211315.2. Lineage (NCBI taxonomy): Eukaryota > Metazoa > Arthropoda > Insecta > Diptera > Culicidae > Aedes > Aedes japonicus. The sequence continues at coordinate 75,078 of JASCZW010006443.1, read as the reverse complement.
CTACCTCTAGGAAGAAAAACTTTTTGAGAAACATAGTGAAAGTGAGAATGCCTAACCGATTTGATCCAGAACACTTGCGCAGATTCAGGAAGCGCATAAAGAGCGAACATACGGGAAATCCTCCGAAACGACCATGCACCGATGCCGAGCGAGCTCGTAGTTATCGGGCGAAATTGAAAGCAGCAAGAGGTAATGCGTTGCCAACACCTAGGTCCCGACGCTGGAGAAGGTCCTTCAACTCGAGGTAGGAAATTGATATTTATTAAATTTAAAGCAATTTGACAAAGTGCATGTCGTTATAGCAATTGATATCCTTCTATTTTATCGCTCCCTGTCTTAATAAATTTCAACATAGTATTAATTGTATTCTGGTGATGACATGCACCGCGGGCTTTTACATCATACGAACCTACAAATGATATCGATACAACTAATGCGCTGAAGATGTTTTAATGCGTGATTATTTTCTCAGGTGTTTATTTTATATTTATGAGAATTTATCATATATTAACCAACCTTTTCTCCCATATCCATTGCAATGAATAATGATATTTTATAAAACTCACTCTCTTTCTTCTGCGAGATCTAATATATTTATATATATTTCGATTTCCCTAACGTTTAGCCATAATGGATTCACTAATTTACCTGACATTCAAATAGAAACATGAATAATAATTTCACAAGAAAACCATAGACCATATTTTAGGTACGAATATAACTTTATATTTCCAACTTTGGCCTTGTGTATTCATCACATAGTAAAATGTAGATTATAAAAGTTTTCAATGGAAAAGTAAGAGTGAGCGGTTGTGTATTTTTCGAAGGGCTTATTCATACCAACACCTATATAACTAAATTTATTTAGTGGGAATTTTAATGTTTTGAAATGGAATGGCCGGTTGATCACATGAGAAAGTCATTTAGATGTTATAAAGTAGCTTTATATTCGGTATAGTATACCGAATATAGCCGAATGCCCGGAGCGATAATATAAATAAATGCCCGGAGCGATGAAATAAACAAGCTTTACTGAAATTCGTCCGAACAAGAATCCTTAATGATATCAATATCCATCGAAAGTTTTCGACTCAATAATGTTAGTTGGTGACTTTTCATGGTCCAGTACAGCAAACGCCTTGGTAAGCATGTCTTAGCAAAGGTATAACTAGTTGAATATCGTTTCTAGCTAACGTGCGGTACATAATCGACTGATTCAAGAGACATGTACCCTATACAATTTTATATAACCTTACAGCAACTGCAAGATAATTTTTGTTATTTTCTGTTTGATAATACTTCCTGAACTTTGAACATTTTTGGAGAGGCTTACACATCTGAAAATGTTGCAATTGATTATTGTGTTTTCATAACAATCACTAAACCTGTTGGATATTTTCTGAGAACGAATTTTATCGTAATTTGATTTCTAGAGTATTTCAATGTTTATTATTACCCTTGAAATCCAGAATTGCTAAACTTACATAAATTGCAAATCTTTGGTTCTTTGAAGTTGAATTATGCAAAGGCAAACTACAACTCAGATTGTATACAAATGATCCGAATGGTATGGTATTTAAATGGTGAATGTTGAAAAGTAGACAAGGTATCAGTCAAAATATATGTTTGTATTTTAGGGCCACCAAAGAGTTATAAAGAGTGTACAAGAGAATTTTCCCACATACTGACTTCATAAAACCAAACGGTCCTTTTCAGGGCCACCAAATAATATCTCAAGAGCGTACAATAGAATTTTCTTACATACTGGCTTCAAAACGCTGGTCTAATGTCCCATAAGAGCCGCACCCGGCATATTGTGACTTAAACTGCTTCTATCGGTAAGGGTAAGCGACCGGCACGAATAATTGAAACCTTTTCAACGCTAATAATAGCCACACAGAATTTCCCTGACATTATAATGCATCACTTGGTTTAACGTAGTCTACGTCGACCGGTCGTGTCTTGTACACAACCCCACTGATTTTAGACGGAAATAAGTCTTTTGTAAATGTGCACTTTTCTAATTAGCAATTTATGCAAATAAATGTTCTTGAAATTACAGTAGAGATGCAGGTGAATATGAACGGAAATGTTTGTTGTTTCAAATATTTTCATTTGTTTGTTTCAAACAGCTATGCAGTTTGAATCATACTAAAATTTGTTTCAAACAAACCATAAGCGTTGATACAATCAACCAACAAATCTGTTTGTTTTCGTAGCTGTCATAATGAAACAACCAACATAATGGTTAATTAAACCGGATGTCAGTTGAACTTAACTGCTTAGTTCTCGAAACAATTACTCGACATTTTAGTTTGTTTTAACCACCGTAGGTAGTAAATCAAACTAATATGATGTTTGTGCCCAATTCAACGTGAAACTCCGGTTAAATGAAACTAGAATATGTTTGTGTTTACCAATCTTTTTTCTCAGTGAATTGTCGGCCAGCCATAAGGGTCAGTATACAAATCACTTCAAGACCAACAATTGAAAATGGCCTGACTTCAAAATGTATACAAAGAGAAAAACGATTATCGATTTGAACGTTATTTTAATAAATCCTATTTCACAAATAACACAGTTTGTCATGCTTTAATCAAGTTGACGATTGAAATTTTATGAGATGCATATAATCTAGTTAAAAAAAGTTATATTAACATCTTCGTATGCCGCAAAACTCAAAAAGAAAAACTAGAAGGGACAGCCCAGTGGGGTTGTACGCAAAGTTGACGTAGGACTACGAAGCAATGTGCAATCTAGATCGCTTGATTGTTCAAAGAGTGGCCGAAATTGATTTCCTTCCAAATCGAATTCCCATACACTAAACGTTCGCACTACAACCTTTATTGATGTAGCCTGTCTTGGTATCTACATTTATACATCTTGCTTTCACTGCAAATAATATGTATCACATATGATATCAAGATGCTCTATATCACGTAATATACCTTGTAGTGTGAATGAGTAATTGATCATTTGGGAAACGTTTACCCAAGAGGCAGGTTTCGTTCACCTCCAATTGCATACGGTTTCTACTAGGCCTATGTGTGTACAACACTGCTAATGTCGAAAACATTACAGCTTCGGCACACGAAAGATATTTTTCGCAATCAAACACCCTCCCAAGCCCCCAGCACTCCCAAAGACATGTCAACTCTCTTTCCAGTTGTTTTGATGGCCCTGAAAAGGGCCATTTTGGGTTCAAGGGAACAACTACGGCCACCACCTAATTTCGTCATGTGACTGATTTACCTCGTGAAACCTCGTGTTTAGCTAGCTCTCCCGGCAGCATGATCGAAAGGCGTTTTGAACACCAAACCTCTCTGGATAACGACTACTCACCAGTGTACTCGCTCGCCTACTGCGTTGCAACAGCAGATGTTGCAGTGCACAGAACTACGACTACCGTAAGACTGAATCAAATTTTTTGGTGATGGTGTCGGATGCTATTGCACGAAAGAAGGCGGTACCAACGAAGTCAATGTGATACAAATTGCATTAAAGGGGCCGAACTTCTGTTATTTTGCCACAATAATTAGTTTTATTTAGTCTTAACAGAAATATTCTTAATTACCTTGCCACTGCCAACAACTAATCCGCTATGCACAACTGGGAACTAAGACGAACCCAACATGGTCGGTCTCTGACGTGTCGCAGTTCGGCTCGAACTATCCCTTCCAGAATTTCGTTCGTTAGTTGTTCAACGTTCTTTGTGATACACTCCAGGACGCGGAGTTTAATTAATGCCATGTTCAGCCGTGACGCGGTAATTGAATTACAAACAGCACAAGAGAAAAATTTATCCAATCAAACTCTTTAATTAAACTGATTTGGTCGTCCTGACAAGGACGGGTTTAGTTGACGGGGGAGAAATAGTTTGCGATTCCACTTGGTTTTTTTGGGAATTTTGTCTCGTTACGGCCGGCTTTTTCCCGCCAATTCGCAGGCTTCAGCAACCATGTTCTCGCAACGAAGTTGACAGGAGCATCGGAACCAACAACCAACTGCACGACTGCTCGCCAGTGCACCCTCCATGGTGCTTGATGCCGCTGAATGCGTTGCAACAGCCAACTGCACAGCTCCACAACTGGTGTAAGACTGAATCAAATTCTGCAAAGAGCTGGTAAAGGGCGATACGGTCAAAATTTGGTCAATATCAACTTGACGTATTTCTTTTAATTTTGCATTTAAAAAACGAAAAGGTGAGATATGTCAGTGACATATCTGCAAAGTCGACGTAGGACTGCTTGTTGATGTGGAGGAATTGTAACAGAATTAATGTGGAGGAATTGTGAAAGAATTAAATATTTACTATATTTTGTTCAGTCTAAAGACTCATCAAACCATCTGTTATTCGTTTTAGTAGCCCTGCGCTACAACATCAACTACCATCTGCCGAGCTTTCAGCTGCAGTCCATCGAAGCCATCGGAGTCAAGGTCGAAACGCGCCAGTTGGGAGAGGTTCCGACAACACGTTGACGACAACATCGATTCGATATGCACCTTGATTCGGTTGATGACATCGAACGACAGCTGCAGAGCATCGAGCAAGCGATCTCCCAGGCCCGGGAGCAACATGTACCGGTGATAGATCAGGTGAGTGACTCTATACTCATTGATAGACCCACTAAAGATTTAATACAATTGCGAAACGCCATTCGAAGGCAATACCAGCGAACTGGTTTGCCAACGCTCAAACGTCAATGCAATTGACTGACAAAAATTAATAAGGCCAGAATGGTGGACCTTAAGAATAACAATTTTGTCAACAAGATCCGCTCTCTCCCAGATTGTGCAAAGCCGTTGTGGAAGTTGACCAAAATTTTAAAAACTAAGCTAAGGCCCATTCCACCGTTGATCCCATTAGACAGCAATGGCTCTAAGGATCGATTGATAACTCCTGCAGAAAATGCTGCTGAGATAAGTCAACACTTCGTCAGTTCCCATAATCTCGGAAAAAAACATCGTCAGTCCACATGAAGCTGCCGTGAGCGCGCTTATCACTAACATCTATCTAAGCCCCAACGACTTCACAGAGAAGTTGGAGATCTCAGCTGACGAATTGTTGACTTATATCAAATGCTCAAAGAACATGAAGGCCCCAGGTTTCGATAACATCTTGAACTTGGAGCTCAAGCAACTCAGTTCTATAACCATCTGGTGATTTTTTTTTTAATCATTGCCTCCGACTTGGCTACTTCCCCACGTGTTGGAAGTCAGCCAAAGTCATCCCCATCCGGAAACCTGGGAAAGATACTTCATGTTCCAAGAGCCATAGGCCCATCAGCCTTCTCTCAGGATTATCCAAGCTATTTGAGAAAGCGATCTACCGTCGGCTTCTTTCATCCGCCGACGAGCTGAAATTCTTGCTCGACGAACAATTTGGCTTCCGACGTGGTCGGTCGACAATTCACCAACTTAACCGAGTCATTAACATCCTCAGACGGAACAAGTCTGTTTCAAAATCATCTGCCATGGCACTTCTCGACATCGAGAAGGCCTTTGATAACATGTGGCACGATGGCCTGGAGTACAAGCTAAAACGATACAATCTACCTTTCTTCCTGGTGAAGATAATTAAAAATTATCTGTCGGACAGAACATTCCGTGTTTCGCTGCAAAGTGCAGTTTCCGATGCACAGGAGATTTCCCCCGGTGTTCCGCAGGGAAGTATACTAGGTCCACTTCTGTTCAATCTATTCACCTCGGACATACCCCCGCTCCCTGAAAATGGATCTCTGTCGTTGTTCGCCGATGATACCGCAGTCGTCCACAATGGTAGGGTAATAAGAGCGCTTACAGCGAAACTGTAGCGAAGCTTGAATGTTCTGTCTGAATACTTCACCGATTGGAAGATCTATATCAATGCGGCGAAGACCCAGGTCATCCTATTTCTGCACTCCAACTCTCCCAAACTTGTTCCACCTGAGGATTGTAGAATAAGCCTAAACAACACAACGGTGGAATGGGCCAAATCAGCTGTCTATTTTGGCGTTAAAATAGACAGCAAGCTTATCTTCAGGGAACACGTTGACAAAACTGTGACAAAGTGTAGCGTTCTGTTGAAGCTACTGTACCAATTGATCAACAGAAGGTCTACATTATCCCTGAAAAACAAGCTTGCTGTCTATAAGCAAATCATACTTCCAGTCATCGAGTACGGCATGCCAATCTGGGAGAGTTGCGCTAAAACACATCACCTGAAACTTCAGCGTGTTCAAAATAAGTTCCTCAGGATGATCCTGAACACCCCTCCGAGGACAAGAACATCCGAGGTCCACCGTCTGGCCGAGATAAAAATGCTCAACGATCGCTTTAGTGAGTCTATCAATCGGTACAGGACACGCTGCCTGACATCGGATCACCAGATCATTCGGAATCTGGTTCCCCACCCCTAGGATCTTCAAATTGTAGTTTTAGTTATAGATTAGGTAGGTTATCAAATTTTAAAAATACCAATGCCCCAACCAATGAACTGAAAAAAATAATTATAACACAACACACACGTAACACATAAAACACATAAAAGATTAGCCAAAGCTGAAGAGCCCAATGGGATAAAACACTTAATTTGTAAAATTAGTATATAAGACAGAGAATGGATAAATAAAAATCAATTTTACTAATAGAAGGAAAGCTGAAACTATTCTAGTTACCGCTGGCTGCGGCGTTAGGTACCATATTTCATGAAAAGGTGAGAATTACAACAAAGGCAACGAAATTTCAATTAAACAAACTCTTCAATTGGGCAAATCGTTTTGGTCACCCTGAAAAAAAAACGGGTTGTATTAATTGTCGGGGGGAACATAGTACGCGATCAAATTTTCTTCTCGGTCTTTTCAAGTAACAGGATGGCCTGAATAATTGGAAGGAAACCACCCTAAGAAATTGTCAGAACAGAGAAAATCAGGATTTACATATAGGGATTGTATGCGTGTAATGGACCCTGTGCGTATAATGGACCCCCTGGCATATTATTGTAATTATTTCGTTATTATCGTATTTCACCTAAGCAATTTCAGTTAAAACACATAGTATCAACACTTAAACAAAGGTTAGAATATGATTCTTCACAATTGTTACATATAAAACATCATTATTAATTATTTTTACCTGATCACTGCATGGTACAGTGATTTGTAAGTATTTTCGTTACAGGAGAGAAAAAAAGCATTTGATCATATAAATCAATTGTAAATTTTAAAAATGCATTTTCGAAACATTAATACCTAGTACTTATATTAAATTTTACATTGCAGTAATAAAAGCTATGAAAAATTGGACAAATTGTCTAAATTTTGAGGGTTCATTATAGGACTAATTGGAAGTGCTATGTTGCCTATTTGGCAACCCTTCATTTCAGTTTTTAAACAAACTGAACTTATTGTTTGCATACCGTCTAAGGTGAAAATTGTTGATTAGGAAAAACTAATAAATGTAAGCATACTTACACGGAATCTGAAGTATCGGACGCATAGATATTTTCATTACTTTTCTATCAGTGTACGGGGATGAATATATTTTGAGCATGTATGTATTTTGGTCACTTTGCTGTAAAATACATTATACAGGGTGTTCGGTTCCTTAATACAAATGTGCTCAGGGGCGATAGTGGATGATATTTGAGGAAAAAAATTGTTCTACGCCTATGGAGAAAGCTCAAAGTATTCGGAGTTATTGAACTTTTAATTTTTAGTGAATGTAAGTATTAAATTGGCTGTAACTCAATTATTTTATTTACCAACAATTTTCTTTCCTCAATTCGAAAACAAAAACATGGTTTTCAAAGTGTTCTACAACTCTCTCTCTCTCTCTCTCTCTCTCTCTCTCTCTCTCTCTCTCTCTCTCTCTTTAACACAAACTTTCTATCTTGCTAATTTTTTTTTACAATTTTGTTTTGAATGCGGCATGTTGTGCCTCCAATAAGCAGATAATAAAATCATGAATTCAACCAAACCGTGGTAATGTCTGTTCGCAGGATGCACATCTCAAATGTTTTCAAAACAGTACCACACGGTTTCCGAAAACAGCTATGTTTTTTTCCAGAAGAGTTAGCAGATAGTCATCTCTGCTACGGTTATGCCCATTGTTTGGAATCGGCAGCCCAGATAAAATCTTGCTATGTAACATAATTTTTAGTTACAGCCAATTTAAGACTAACATGTACCAAAAAAATAAAAGTTCAACAACTCCGTAAAATTTTAGATTTGAGCATTGAAACCAGCGGTATCGTTTGAATTAACCAACCAACTAGTTGAAATCAAATAAAAATTAGTACTGCACCTACCGTATTTTTCGTTCCACTTATTTATTTAGCATTTGTTTCGCTGGACTACCGTTAAACGCAAAACTGTATTAGGTATAGTGCATACCATAGGGCATGGACATTATGCGTTTAGTTTTATTTAAGGTCTCCTATAGTAGTTTAAAAAATCACTTTACGCTGTAAGGGTTATACGGCATTTTATTTCTTTATAAACAATAACATATAACTGTAGTATACTTTAAATCACTATGAATCATAAATTACACTAAATCACCGATTTCACTCCGGACTCACGAATTGTCCCCGCACGAACAACTGATAGGAATTTTACTGACACCATATGAGGGAAATTAATCATGTAGTTTGTTCTCCATCATATTTAAGGTTGGTATTTACCCAACCATAAACTATGGCCATTTTCAGCAAAACATTCAGGTTATTTCAACCTCAGATCACAGTTTGAATCAGCCAAACAGAACTGTGTATAGCAATTAAATTTTTGGTTAAAACAAACATTTTTAGGGTTGAAAATAAGCGGCCTTGCAGTTCCAATTAACTAACATTAAATTTAAAACAATGTTATTATCTGAGTAGAAATCACTTGAAAAAGCGGTTTGCTTCAACTACAATTGCGAGTTTGAAGCAAACAAGCATCAACTTCATCTCAAGCAGAGCCAGACTTTACATTTCAACCATAGTGTTGGTTATTTCAAACAAGACTCATTTCTCTCCGTGATGGAAGGTGGCCATAATATATACATGTCCAAAATATATGCGCTACCCTATTTTTCTACGAGATAACAAATTGGTTTAGCAGCGTCAGGTTAATCATTATAATCAAATTAGTTGACATGCGTATTATGGACCCGGGTCTATAGTGCGCATTATAGACCCGTGTCTAAAATAAGAAAATGGGTCCAAAAAAGCGCATAATGACCATCGCGAATTATCGATGTCTACCAGGAAAACTTGGACTAATAAAATAGTGTTTACCGTAATTCTGTGTAAATGACTAGTTATTTTCATCAAATGTAGGAGTGTTGCCCAAAAAGTAAATAAAATTTTAATGGAATTCATTGAAATTGTTCAAAGCTTCAACTAAGGCGTCCATTACTAGCATATCAACCCTATACAAGTCCAAAATACATGCGTTACCCTATTTGTCTACGAGATAACAAATTGGTTTAGCTGCGTCAGATCAATCATTTTAATCAAATTAGTTGATATGCGTATTTTGGACCCGGGTCTATAATGCGCATTATAGACCCGGGTCCAAAATAAGCAAATGGGTCCAAAAAAGGCACATTATGATCAGCGCAATTATCGATGTTTACCAGGAAAACCTAGCCTCAAAAATAGAGTTTACTATAATTTTGTGTAAATGACTGATTATTTTCATCAAATGTGGGATTGTTGTACAAATAGTTAATAAAATTCTTATAGAATTCATCGAAAATGTTCAAAGCTCCTACTAAGGGGTCCATTACTAGCATATCAACCCTAGATAGACGCGGCTCGACCATTTTATCCGGGCTCTTCAAGTTACGCCATGTTGAGACGGTGCGTTGTAATGCTATTTTCATTACTCGATTAGCTCATAAGATATTAATAAAACAAACTCTTTAATTTGGCAAATTGTTTTGTTCGCCCTGAAAAGGGCGGGTTTCATCAATTGTCGGGGGGAACGCGATCGAAATTTGTATGGCTTGAATATTTGACAGGAATCCACTGTATGTACTGCCATTGTCAGCTGCTTTTTAAGTCACGACCAGCTGGGCACTGCTGGGTACCGCCAGCTACTGCTGCCGCGACCAGCATCAATTAATTGAGAACCAAGTGCAATAAGATTGCAAAAACGATGAATGAGAATAATGAACGTCGGTTGATGAAACGTATTCCGGGAAGTCTGCAAATTTCTTCGAAAACAAGATGATTAATTTGTTGTTGTATTTTCCCTCTAAAGTTCATATAAATTCTATCATTTAAGTTGAAACAGAATACTATTTTGTTAATGTATATCCGAAATATGCGCAATAGTCCATGTTCCAATTCTAGCTGGGCCACACTTTAAGCATAAGGGAGCAAAACCCTTAATATTCGCTTCAATCGAATTTCCTTCCACGATTAGATTAGCTTTGCAGAACAGAATCATCCATTTTGAACCATCAATGACCAACCGATTGAAGGCTGAAGGTTCACAGATGATCCAGCGTAGCAAAAATAAATCCCAATTCAAGCATCAAAGGCAGATTTGACAATATAAAATTAAAATCGATAGTGGAATCCAATTTCCAAAGTGCTTTCGAAATTTTTAGTGCAGAGCAAAATAATAAAAGCCACCACAAAGTCGGAGCTCACATCTGCTCTTTTGAATTAACTTCAGTCAAATGAATCACGAACCATCACGAATGCTCCATCGCAAAATGACAACACTAATCGTGCAAAATGTTCCAGTAAACATCATTGCACAAGCAATTGTCGAGGGCAGGGGCTTTTCTAGCCAGTTCATCAACATTGTTCGTGTACTTCAATACAAACAGCCTTTCGTTTTGCTAAACTTCGACATTCAAGGCGACATTTTATAATTATTAAATTCAAACTCACTCGTGAAATTGCTGAGAGTCGAAACACGAAAATGTATACTAGTGATCCTCATAGTAAGAGATATGCGGAAGCAGCCATTTTTGAGCCAATCGTGCAGCGAGAGCTGTCAAATCTGAGCCAATCGTGCAAATTTTGCACTGTGGCAAGTGTTATCAGCCTCTGTGAGTAAAATAAACACCGTTGTCAAATCGTTGAATCGAATTTCCGCATATCTCTTGCTACAGTTGCTTGAACAAAACGATAAAGCTGATCACGCTCACCTTCTGAATGGCACATCGCATCGAGATGTCATAATTTGTTATAAAATCAGATTTTTAAAGGGTTAATGAACTTTACTAAAGGGATACATACACGGTGAAAAATTTCATCGGTGCGCTTCAAATTGCCCGGCGGCGCACAGTGGAACGAACCTAGGGTAGTATCTCTGGAGAAGTTTATTATGATAAAATAGGCTATCTTTTTGAACCATTAGAGTGATGATGTATCCACGTATTAGGGTGATCCAAAATTTATTCAGATTGTGCACAAAAAAAGTTTTTGTTTTCACAAAATTTATTCAGATTGTGCACAAAAAAAGTCTTTGTCGAAGACAGCAACTCGCTATCTCTAAACGTTGACGAAATATGATGCATTATTTATGAAAAGCCCTTAAAAATCAGTTTTTGGTAAATAATTTTGTAAGCAATCATTATAAGGCTTTTATATATTCTACAAAGTTACTAACTTTAGTAAAACGCATATTTTTGTTGAGGATTGTGTAGCGCTATGATGTATATTAGAAGAGTTATTGAAGATTTTAGGTAAAATTTAGTCACTTTTTCAATAACTTTAACTTAAATTGAGGCAAGTTGTGGCAGATCAAACATCTCTCGAGTGATTATACCTACTTTCAGCTACAAAATCCATAAACTTTTGTTAGGAGATATTCGGAGGAACTGTGAGATCGGAGTTAAAACAAATGTCACCATTGGTGATTCATAATTTATTATGGAACCAACGAAACGATAATACACCAGTTGTTAGAGATGATGTCAGTGTAGTGGTAAAGTTCCATGTCTCATGAATAACAGTTGGTGCTGGTTTCAAAATGCACACACATTAACACAACATACGTCACAGTTGCAATGATTGCACAGCATAGGCAACATTTTCTGTTTGAATATGAGAAATCGATCAAAAGTCAACCAGGATGATTTGGTTAAGCTTAGGTAGTAGGCGGTGCTTTTGGTTATCAGTGTTATGAAGTGAACGGTTGATATTTTATCCAAGAAATTCTAAAATTATAAATGGAGTCCGAAAATTATTATTCTTCCTCAGCTAAGTACACAGCTTGGCTTGAAAAATCATGCAAATTTTTCTATATTTGTGAATATCTAGAAAAAATTGACAAACGATCGCTGTTTCTGATTTGGAAGGAGACTGAGGGCAACTCAATAGAAAAATGCGACGCTGTTGTTCAGAAAATTATTTGTTTATATAACATTGACATCGATTTTAAGCCAGACATTCGATCAGAAATCTCACAAATTGTGATACATCTGAGCAAATATTTCGAAAAACTTTGGTTGAGACATAATCGAACGTTGACGCGTGTGTTCGATAAGCATGCTGAATATTTTGATCAGCTGTTTCAATTGCCTGATGGGCTTCTCTCAAAATTGCCATCTACATCCAAAGGGAATAAGCGTGGTCGGAGGGCAAAACCATTTGACGAGTGTTCAGAAAGCGTTAAAAGGCAAAAAGTTTCCGAGTTGCTGGAAAATTATGAAGCAAGTGAGCTGTGTTACGCTGCTCAGATGAGTTTTCGTGGTTGTAACAGAAAATATGAAGCTTCGGTGGTTCGAGAGGCAACGTGCACTACTCCTTCTCGAGCGCAGAAAATAGTTTCTGTTCTCAAGGAAGCAGAACGGCCCAAAATTGTTCCATACTCGGCAGATGAATGAAGCACTTGCAATGATTTTAGACGTAAACACGACTAAATCACAGTACAACAAAGTCAGAAAAGGTTCTGTAGCAAGAAAGGCTGTATCCAAGTTACTGCAAAGTTCAGAAAGCTAATCAAAATTGCTACCCGTGTAGCAGAGGAATTTCAGTAACCGAAACATCGATCATAGTGAAGCTTCAGAATCTATTAGATCACACAGCAACGAGAATTATTATTGCGAATCAAGATAAACTAGGCAGTTTGTCTCATACTGAGTTACTCAACGTTACAATGACAGTCAAATGGGGATTCGATGGCAGCTCGGGGCATTCCGAATATAAGCAGCTATTTAGTTCTGATGATGCATCCAGAACGGACTCGAGTATCTTCGTAACATCCATTGTTCCGATCAATGTTCAGAGTCTGATGGAAAGTTCATCTTTCAGAATCCTCTACTCGTAGAACCGGTATTGTCGTCTGCTCCGTATTCATATGATAAATGAAACTGCAGGAAAAAGATTATGTCGACCGTCAAATCAGCAGACACAATAGCAGCGTGACACTGCTACACTGCTGAGCATTCCTGGGTACCGCCAGCTGATGCTGGGTACCGCCGGCTACTGCTGACAATGCTGGACACCGAGCGATGCTGCTGGGTGCGAGCGAAGCACCAGGTGCCATCGCCCACCGGGAGATCCGCGCAGCTCCAATGCTGCCGAACGAATGAGGCATATTTGTTCGGAAATGTGTCTTTTATCATGGCATCGGGTACCATTGCATTAACAAAAGGAAGTATCAACTAAAGCAATGTGAATCAAATTCATTAAAAGGGGAGGGGAATCTGATGTTTCGCCAAACACTAGCGTGAAACAGAATCTACCTCTCGAGAACAAAGAATAAGAAGAAGAAGACGATGGGAGACGTCTCTTGCTTAGATTTGAAAACTGTGCTAGGAAATTTGGTTAATTTACTCTGCGAATCGAAATTATAAGACATCACCTTACATTTACGTTATTTTTAATAAGTTAATGTTAAAAATCAATTAACTTGATTACTAAAACTCATACGTAGAATTAATTCCAATCAATTGGTGCAAACGATATGAAAATCGTTTATGCAATGACTCAGTTATTATCGCTCAAAATCTCCAAAACGACCCGTAACGCGGTCGATTTCAGAAATTTTAGAACGGCGCCCCAGTATAGAAATGAAAGACGTAGTCCTACGTCAAAACCTGAACACCCCTCATTTTGAAGGTGTGTGTGTGTAGAATGTTGCTCCTATTTTGATTTTGGAATTCACTCTTCAGTTGTCAAAATGCCTTCCAAGCAAGAAGCGTAGCGTATCAAAATTTTGCTCGCGCATCTCGAAAATCCGAGCTACTCGCACGCAAAGTTGGCAAAATCGCTAAAAGTTGCCAAAATCAACCGTTACAAATGTAATTAAAGTGTTTGGGGAACGTTTGTCGACAGCCAGGAAGTCTGGATCGGGGGGAAATCGAAAACCGGAAGCCGCTGAGACGACAAAGAGAGTTGCCGGTAGTTTCAAGCGAAACCCTAACCTATCTCTCCGAGATGCCGCAAATAAGCTGGGTGTATCGTCTACAACCGTGCATCGAGCCAAAAAACGAGCCCGACTATCGACTTACAAGAAGGTAGTGACTCCAAATCGCGATGATAAACAAAATACGACGGCCAAAGGTCGATCCCGGAGGCTGTACACGACGATGCTGACGAAGTTTGACTGCGTGGTAATGTACGACGAAACCTACGTCAGCTTCCGGGACAGGAGTTTTATACGGCAAAAGGAAGGGGAAAGGTAGCAGATATTTTCAAGCACACGAAACTGTCAAAGTTCGCAAAGAAATATCTGGTTTGGCAAGCCATCTGTACCTGTGGCTTGAAAAGCAGCATTTTCATAGCTTCCGGGACTGTCAACCAAGAAATTTACGTGAAAGAGTGTTTGAATAAACGTCTGCTGCCTTTCCTGAAGAAACACGGTTGTTCCGTACTGTTTTGGCCGGATTTGGCATCTTGCCATTACGGTAAAAAGGCCATGGAGTGGTACGCCACCAACAACGTGCAGGTGGTTCCCAAGGACAAGAACCCTCCCAACACGCCAGAGCTCCGCCCATTTGAGAAATACTGGGCTATTGTCAAGCGGAACCTAAAGATGACCAAAAAAAAAACTGCTAAGTACGAGCAGCAGTTCAAGGCAAACTGGCTTTCTGCGGCGAAGAAGGTGGACAAGGTGGCTGTACAAAATCTGATGGCAGGGGTCAAGCGTAAGGCCCGGCAATTCGGATTTGGAAAAGCGGAAGCCTAACTGAATATTTTTCCAGAATTTTATACTAATTGAACTTGAAAAAGAAATTTAATTTGATTTTTTAAATAAACGATTTCACCGATTTACACGCGTTTTCCCTTGACAAAATTTTGACCGTATCACCCTTTATGTTATAGCGTCGGATGCTATTGCTCAAAAGAAGGCGGTATCAACGAAGGCAGTGTGATACAAATTGCATCAAAGGGGACGAACTTTAGCCGTTGTGCCACAGTAATTAGTTCTAATTAGTGCACGCTAGATGGATGATTTTCTTAACAGAAATATGACTAATCTACTTGCCACTGACAGCAACTAATCCGGTATGCACAACTAGGAACTATGACGAACTCAACCACATGGTCGGTCTCTGACGTGTCGCAGTTCGGATCGAATTATCCCTTCTAGAACTGACGAATCCAGGTTGAAAAAAGTAGAAGACACCGAGTGGTGATAAATTTGACAGCTCCCATGTTAAAGTATAGGACAAATATTTAAAGTGCTTCGTAATAATTCAAATGAAATTCTAATTAAAAGCGGTTTGTTGTATGATGGAAGAAAAATCCAAAACTACTCAATAAAGACATTTTCAGCAAAATAAAAATAAAATAAAAATAATAGAATTCTAATTGAAAGCAGTTTGTTGTATGATGGAAGAAAAATCCAAGACTGTACAATAGGGGATTGTACAGTTCTGGATTTTTCTTCCATTATTCAACAATCCGCTTTCAATTAGAATTTTATTTTAATTTTTGAGAAACATTTTAAAATGTTGTCCTATACTTTAACATTGGAGCTGTCAGATTAATTACCACTCGGTGTCTTCTTCTTTTTAACGTAGGACTACGTTTCTCTTTTCTATACCGGGCGCCGTTTCAGAATTTTGAAAAATGAGAGCGTTACGCAAAAGTGAAAGGTTTTTGAACGCTTATAACACTCTTTCGAATAAACAGAATGACTTCATTCATACACCATTTGATCGAAAAGACTCACAAATTTTTCGCATTGAAATTTGAATGAAGTTCAATTAGTATAAGTAGTTCAATTTTTCATTTGTATGGGAGCAACAAATTTGCTTATCAACAGGTTGAAAAATGTGTTTTCCATAGCAAGGTCATAGGAAACGAGTAACAAATGTCTTCTTCTTCTTCAAAATAACTTTTCCCCGTCCCACAAAAATTTCTGAACGCACAAAGCAATTGGTCGAAAATGACATCATATTTGCGCTACGCTCTGATTGGTTCATACTGCTGCATTAACCGTGCCAGCAATTGCGAAACATGTGGGAACGACCAACCAATCAGTTCACGCTGTGCATCCGTATGCGACAGACGTGTTCGGCGAGAACGCCGATGGAAAACGCCGCCAGAAGACCAGAATCATCCCACGTCCCCTGCATCTGGTCATCCGCAACGATGAGGAGCTGAACGAAGAAAGAAAGTCCAAGGGAAATCGCAAACTATTTCTCCCGTGTCAATTAATTCCGTCCTTTTCAGGACGACCAGCTTACTAACTAAAGAGTTTGGTTGAAGTTTTCTCTTGTGTTGTTTGTAATTCAGTTACCGCGTCATGGCTGAACATAGCATTCATTAAATGCCAAGTCCCGGAGTCAGGGCTGGTAGCAGGTCACTTTTTAGTTACTTGGTCACTATTTTGAGTCTAGTCACTAAAAAGTCACTATTTGCATCCAAAAGTCACTAAAGTCACTATTTTTCGGAAAATGGTCACTAAAGTCACTATTTTTGTACCGCCGATTGTAAAAAGTTAAAAAAAATACCACTTGTACATATTGTACAATAGTCAACCAAATTAAGCGATCTGGCCACACTATATAATGTCGAGAAATATACACCAAAAAACTAAATGCCCTGGCAAACACTGTCCCGCCTGAACGTCCTGGAAGGCCAACTTACATTATGACATAATTTTGGGATATTCTATGCCAAACAAACTACCTTAACTTTGTATAGCCCATAAAGTTATTGTTACAATTGTAGACCATAAGTTTTGAACGAGAGTTTGATAACCTGAAACTCACAAGATTATCCTATTATAATGTCTGTGGATGTTTCAGAATATTAATTGAATATGTTTGAATATTGATGGTAGCTTTGTACAGCCCAAAAGGCTACGATTACTACTGCATATCTTGAGTTCTGACCTCAATGTCAGTTTTTATGAACCTGAACATCCCGAGATATTCTGATAATGACTGGTGTGCTTACAGAAGCTTCACTGAACATATTTGAATGCATATCGTAACCTTTCATAGATTATAAAGCTAACTTTACGACTATAGATCCTAAATTCTGAACTCTAAGGCAGATTTGATGATCTAGAACATCCCAAGATATCTTATTATATTAGTTAACCTTCAAAAAGACTCACTTAATTTGGTCATATACATATTGTAACTTTTTTTAGTCCAAAAAGCTGTAGATGTTAATCTACAATTCAAAACTTAAAATCTACAACTGTAGATTTTATGTTTTGAATTCCAGGATCCCAGAATATCCGATCATCTTATAATGTCTGTTATTCTTCCAAAATATTCAATGAATATGTTTCAAAACACATCCTAACTTTGCATAGCCCAGACAGCTTTTGTTAGAACTGTAGGTCCTATTTTCTGATCTCAAGGATAGTTTGGATGACCTGGAACATGTCACATTGCTTTATAATGAGTTTTGATTTTAAGAATGTTAACTGAATATGTTCAAATATTTTTTGTAACTTTGTATTGCCTAAAATTTACTGTTACATATATAATTCTTAAGTTCTGAATGCCAAGACAAGTTTGAATGATCTAGACAATCTCAAGACTGTCTTCTTGTGTATTTTTACGTTCGAAAATATTCACTGAATACAATTGAATACGTGACGTAACTTTGTGTGGCCCAAAAAACTATTATTACTATCGTAGATTTCAAGTTCTGAGCTCCAGGACGGTTTGGATTACCTGTCAGGATCTCAAAGTTATAGAATATTGACTATTTGCGTTCCCAAAGGTTCATAGAATATGTTTGGATACATATGGTCACCATATATAGCTCAAAAAACTACTGTTACAACTGTAGATCTTATGTTTTGAACTTAAGGACAGTTTGAAGTACCTAGAACATCCCAAGATTGTCGCATTATGTATGTTGGCCTTACACACTATTCAAGCATTATTGTTATATACATATTGTCCCTTCGCACACTCTAAACACCTACTGTTAAAACTGTAGATCATATATTCTGAACTCAAAGACCGTTTGGATGACCTAGAACCTCTCAGAAAGATACAAACATATATAACGTTTATAAACGTGAATTTAACAATACGTATGCATATCTACAATATTCTTAAACAACGTTTTAAACTATTATTATTTATTTTTCTTCCTGAACTTCTTCATATTCAGGATGTTCTAGGTCGTCAATTAGGTCTCATTCATATACTTTTTATTTTTCCAGATATTAAAATTTATGGAAAACAAATTTGTCCATGACAGTGTTCACTTTAATCCAGTCAGAAATACTTCCGATCGATTGGTGTAAAATTTAAAAAAAACTTTTTAGAAATGACTTAGATATTAATGCTTAAAACCCGACCACTTTTCGTGACGGTCGCAATGCGCTTTTTTTATATTTTACCCCAGTATAGAAAACAAAGACGTAGTCCTACGTCAAATTTCTGGTTTGCAGAACTCGTTTATAAAATTGTGTCAATGCCTCTAACCATCTGTTGCATCCAGTGAAAGTTCCAAGTACGTTGTGAAGATCGCCAAGTTGCTCCCGATTCAAGCCAACTATGATATTCTTCTTTTTGACGAATGGAACTTGTTAAATTACTAGGTGCTGACCTTGAGTACAGAGTTTAGAATTGAGGAGTATTGGAACCAGTTGTTTACAAAGAAAAAGGCTTTAGGTGAGCCTAAATACCATTAGGTGATTAAGGTAGTGAAAACAGCTTCACATGGCAACGGCTCAAGAAAGGGATTGTTGATATGTCAGAAGTAATTCTAGCACAGACCATGCTGGAAGGCGTATCAACCGCGCGTATAGACCAGTTTTCGCAAAAACGAGCTACGGACCAAGTCGGAGGTATAAAATATTAAATAAATACTAAAATTTAGAAATCATTTTTTAGTCACTATTTGGTCACTATTTTTATTATTTTAGTCACTAAAGTCACTATTATTTATCCAGGAATCCGCTACCAGCCCTGCGGAGTGTATCACAAAGAACTAACGAACGAAATTGACGAATCCTGGTTGAACAAATAAGAAGACACCGAGTGGTGATAAATCTGACAGCTCTCAAGTTAAAGTATAGGACGAACATTTTAAAATGCTTCTAAAAAATTCAAATGAAACTCTAATTAAAAGCGGTTTGTTGCATGATAGGAGAAAATTCCAGAACTGAACAAGAGGGGCATTATTTTTATTTTATTTTTATTTTGCTGAAAATGTCTTTATTGAGTAGATTTGGATTTTTCTGCCATCAAACAACAAACCGCTTTTAATTAGAATTTAATTTGAATTATTTAGAAGCATTTCAAAATGTTCGTCCGATACCTTAACATGGGAGCTGTCAGATTTATCACCAATCGGTGTCTTCTTCTTTGTTCAACCAGGATTCGTCAATTCTAGAAGGGATGATTCGATCCGAACTGCGACACGTCAAAGACTGACCATGTGGTTGAGTTCGTCATAGTTCCTTGTTGTGCATACCGGATTAGTTGCTGTCAGTGGCAAGCAAATTAAGCAATATCTGTTAAGAAAATCATCCGTCTAGCGTGCACTAATTAGAACTAATAACTGTGGCAGAATGACTAAATTTCGTCCCCTTTGATGCAATTTGTATCACACTGCCTTCGTTGGTACCGCCTTCTTTAGCATCCGACGCCATAACATACCAGCTCTTAGCAAAATTTTGAGTCAGTCTCAGTCATTCTCTGCTTGACGTTCGAGCAGTAAAGTTCGGTTTCTCCGCTGCGCTTCGATCTTTGTTTGGACCTCACCAGTGGTAATCCAACTTAGATATCGTAGCGTGGTTTTTTCGTCTCTCGCGCTGTTCGGTAGTGTAGTGACACGTTTCCTTTTCGTCCATTATTCGTGCCGCGATTTCGGACCCATCTTGTGTCTCTTCGACGCTTGGCCACCTGTTCGAGGTGGCAAGCTCCAACACTGAGCTGCAGAATTGGCAGCAAACTCACTGACACCAACCACTGTTGCGATGGCACGCAACAAAAAAACTGGTGCCTCCACCTCTGCCACCGTACAACATCAACTACTGCCTGCACCCAATAGGCAAGTGGCTCAAAGCGACCCTGAACTGACGATGCCAACCCAGCGTCATTGGATCACAATGCCAGACTACTGGCCAACAACAGTTTTGCCATGCTTCCGGTTCAATCGGTCACCGAGCAGACGGTGCCAAAAAAAGTGATAATTCCACCTCTCTTCACCACCACGAAGGAAATCGCAACGCTCAGAAATGAACTTGCGGCGGCGCAAATCCATCCGTTGTTCAAGCTGTGCAGCATGGGCATCAAGATCGTCTGCTCCACCGAAGCAGATTTTTCATCTACCAGACAATTCCTAGAATCGAAACAGCTCGAGTATTACACTCATGACACCCCCGGAAGCAAGCCAATGAAAGTGGTTATTCGTGGACTACCGGAATACTCACCGGAGGATATCATGGAGGAACTCAAACGGCTTAAGCTCAAGCCGATTAAGGTGTTCCCCATGAAGCGGGCCGAGGAACGAGACCATCGGGATCTACTCTATCTGGCCCACCTGGAGAAGGGCTCGATCAACATTAATGAGCTCTCCAAAGTGCGAGCGCTTCTCAACATAATTGTTGAATGGGAGCCGTACCACCCCAAGAAGCGTGACGTAACGCAATGTACGAACTGCCTTTCCTTCGGCCATGGGACGAGGAACTACCGCATGAAACCGCGCTGTGGCAAATGTGCAGGAGCACATGAAACGGCGAAATGCGACCAAATGGAGGAAACTGCCGAGCCGAAATGTGCCAACTGCGGGTCAAACCACAATGGCCAAAGCCGTGCCTGCCCCAAGCGTGCGGAGTTCTTGGAAATCCGGAGAAAGGCGTCCACCAGAAATCGCAACGGGCGAAACCGTCATGAACCTCCTCCGAATACGATCGAGAACTTCCCGCCGCTCAGGTACCAAGTGCCGAATCTGCCACCAGTTCCATTGAACTATCGCCATCCAATCCGCCCGTCAGCATCCGTTCAGCAACGATTCGCGGCAGCCTCCTCCAGGCTGGATGGGCAGCGATCCACCGTCGGCTTCTTTCATCTGCCGACGAGCTTAACATCTTGCTCGACGAACAATTTGGCTTCCGACGTGGTCGGTCGACTATTCACCAACTTAACCAATTCATTAACATCCTCAGACGGAACAAGTCTGTTTCGAAAACATCTGCCATGGCACTTCTCGACATCGATAATGCCTTTGATAACGTGTGGCACGATGGCTTGGTGTACAAGCTGCATCGATACAATCTTTCTATCTTCCTGGTGAAGATAATTAAAAATTATCTGTCGGACAGAACATTCCGTGTTTCGCTGCAAGGTGCAGTTTCTGATGCACAGGAGATTTCCGCCGGTGTTCCGCAGGGAAGTATACTAGGTCCACTTCTGTTCAACCTATTCACCTCGGACATACCCCCGCTCCCTGAAAATGGATCTCTGTCGTTGTTCGCCGATGATACCGCAGTCGTCCACAATGGTAGGGTAATAAGAGCGCTTACAGCGAAACTGCAGCGAAGCCTGAATGTTCTGTCTGAATACTTCACCGAATGGAAAATCTGTATCAATGCGGCGAAGACCCAGGTCATCCTATTTCCACACTCCAACTCTCCCAGACTTGTTCCGCCTGAGGATTGTAAAATAAGCCTGAACAACACAACAGTGGAATGGGCCAAATCAGCTGTCTATCTTGGCGTTACCATAGACAGCAAGCTTATTTTCAGGGAACAGGTTGACAAAACGGTCACAAAGTGTAACGTTCTGTTGAAGCTACTGTACCCATTGATCAACAGAAGGTCTACATTATCCCTGAAAAACAAGCTTGCGGTCTACAAGCAAATCATACTTCCAGTCATCGAGTACGGCATGCCAATCTGGGAGAGCTGCTCAAAAACACATCACCTAAAGGTTCAGCGTATTAAAAATAAGTTCCTCAGGCTGGTCCTGAACACCCCTCCAAGGACAAGAACATCTGAGGTCCACCGTCTGGCCGAGATAAAAATGCTCGACGATCGCTTTAGTGAGTTTATCAATCGGTACAGGGCACGCTGCCTGACATCGGATCACCAGATCATCCGGAATCTGGTTCCCCACCCCTAGGTTTTTCCAATTGTAGTTTTAGTTGTAGATTAGGTAGGTTATCAAATTTTAAAACTAACAATGCCCCAAGGGCTGAACGGAAAATTCATGCAAAACATAAACATTATCAACACAACAAACACACAAAATTAAACAAAGCTGAAGAGCCCAATGGGCTAAAACACTTAAAATGTTAAAATAAGTACACAAGACAAAAGAATGGAAATATAAAACATGTTAACTAACTTTGATTTAGTCTTATAATAGTCGTGGAGCTGGGCAGTGGCCGTTGCAATGCTGTTAGCGGCAGCAAGCACCCGGGAGGGTTCACTGGCGAGCAGTCGTTGCCCAGAGAGGCGATGGTGCAGTTTACTCTTGCGGCTGCTCCCGTCAACTTCGCTGCGAGAAACATGGCTGCTGAAGCCTGCGAATTGGCGGGAAATAGCCGTCCCGTAACGAGACAAAATTCCCGAAAACCTAAGTGGAATCGCAAACTATTTCTCCCCCGTCAACTAAACCCGTCTTTTTCAGGACGACCAAATCAGTTTATTAACAAAAGAGTTTGTTTGGTTGAATTGTTCTATTATGCTGTTTGTAATTCAAATTGAACAACTAACAAATGAAATTCTAGAAGGGATAATTCGAGCCGAACTGCGACACGTCAGAGACCGACCATATTGGGTCCGTCGAAGTTTCTAGTTGTGCATAGCGAATAAGTTGTTGGCAGTGGCAAGCAAATTAAGAATATTTCTGTTAAGACTAATTAAACCTTATTATTGTGGCGCAATAACAGACGCCATTACCAGCAGAATTAGCAGCATTACGGTAGTCGTAATGCTGTGCGGAGCAAAATCTGCTGTTGCAACGCAGTAGCCGAGCGAGCACACTGTAGGATGCACTGGTGAGTAGTCGTTATCCAGAGTGGTTGGTGCAGTTGGCTATTTGGGCCGATATTCCCATCAACCTCCCTGCGAGAAAGAAAGCTGCTTAAGCCTACGAGTTGATGGGAAAAAGCCGCCCGTGACAACAACTTGACAAGAATCAACTTACGTCACCTGCAATAGGCCACCCGCACCGACGAGGAGCTGAACCAAGAAAACCCAAGTTCAATCGCGAACAATGTTTCTTTCCCGTCAACTATATCCGTCCTTTTCAGCACGACCAAATCAGCTTGCTTATTAAAGAGTTTGTTTGGTTGAATATTTCTCTTGTGCTGTTTGAAATTTCAATCATTCGATAGGAATTAAATAATTTTGAGATAGTGAAATGTCGCAGCATATGGCTGCAAGTATGTGGTTCGATAGTTATCTTCTACGCGTTAAAGATTGTGGCCTCTCAACCATCGTAGAAAATAAAACCAGGGCCGTATCATTATTAAAACCAAACGGTCCTTTTAGGGCCACCAAATGCTATCTAGAGAGTTAACAATAGAATTTTCTTACATATTTACTTCCCAATGCTGGTCTATCGTTCAATCAGCACTATTTAGACCTAGACGTCTATCGGCAATAAAAGACTTTGAATCCCCAAACAGACCACAATCATCTGCAGCAAGGGTTTGGAAAAAGAAAATGTATAGCACCTTATCTACCGGGTGCTGAAGCATTTTAACCCAATTCGGTCGTTTCCTCCAAAGCGATAGGCATTATGAACAGCTTCGCAAATGATCTTTCTGAGCGGATTGAAAGCGTAGCTGCCCGACTGACTTAAATCAATTGGCGGATAGCCCTGACGTCTCTGGAAATTCAAACCGCCTTTCGATCATGCTGTCCGGAGAGCTAGCCAAACACGAGGCTTCACGAGGTAAATCAGTTACATGACGAAATGAGGTGGTGGTCGTAGCTGTTCCCTTGAACCGAAAATGGCCCTTTTCAGGGCCATCAAAACAACTGGAAAGAGAGTTGACATGTCTTTGGGAGTGCTGGGGGCTTGGTTTTGGGGTATTTGATTACGAAAAATATCTTTCGTGTGCCGAAGCCGTAATGTTTTCGACATTAGCAGTGTTGTACACATAGGCCGTAGAAACCGTATGCAAGTGGGGGTGAACGAAACCAGTCTCTTGGGTAAAAGTTTCCCTAATGATGATGATGATGATGAAATACTACCATCTATTGTAGCAAGGTAACTTTCCATAGCAGTGGAATAATCTGAAAAACGATTTGATCAGGATTCTACTGTTGTTTGTGATCTTCAAGCTCCTGTATGAAGGGCCAAAAACGTTTGGGCGGGCCCGTAAGCAGAGACACTTACGCGAAACCCGCGAATAAAGGGAAGAGAATCTCCTTCCAAAAGCAAGTTCACACATACAGCATTAGAGTCGAGCCCTCGATTGACAGAATAAACCCAATAGATGGGGTCGAAGAGCCCGCCCTCGTTCCACGAAATGTTAACAATAGGGAGGAGGCAGTCCCATGCTCCCTATCCAAATCGTTTCACTTGGGTGCCCTGATGGTCCCTCCCTTTTCCCGTTATATATTATGTCGATATGATAATATTCAGTATATTTTGTAATGGTGTAATGTTGATTACTTACCTTGTGCTAGAAAATTTGTCTGAAAGTAAAATTGGTTAGGGTTTATACCGTTCTTTATTGCTCTGTGTTGTCTCGATGTTACTGCATTCGAAGAGTTGACTTTAGGATGACGATATGATATTGCTCGTGTTCATAGAATAGGGAAGAGAATAGAAAGGAAAAGGGATTAGTGATTGGTAACACGCTATGCGCATGTGAGATTTTCATGGTGATATTCTCACAACGGCCGTTCAGAATGGTTCGACGGATACATATGAGAGATCATAACAGGGCAATGATCCCCCATCGCATCTTCAAGTGATCATTACAAGCTGTCCATTTGGTTCAGGCACTTTTGAACGTTGATGGGGCAGCCGATTCACACATGAAATCTGCCGCGACCAACTCGACAGAACGCGCCCATACCCCTTTCTGAACCGAAGGGCAGGGCTTGGGTAAAAGTTTCCCTAATGACCAATAACTCATTCGCACTACAAGGTATATTACGTGATATAGAGTATCTTGATATCATATGTCATCATATTATTTGCAGTGAAAGCAAGATGTATGAATGTCGATACCAAGACAGGCTATGTCAATAAAGGTGTATGGGAATTAGATATGGAAGGAAACCAATTTCGCCACTTTTTAAACAATCAAGCGATCTAGATTGCACATTGCTTCGTAGTCCTACGTCAACTTTGCGTACAACCCGACTGGGCTATCCCTTCTAGTTTTTCAACCTGGATTCGTCGATTTTGTTCGTTAGTTCTCTGTGATATACTCTGGGACGCGGCATTTAATAAATGCTATGTTCAGCCGTGACGTAGTAACTGAATTACAAACAGCACAAGAGGAAACTTCAACCAAACTCTTTAGTTAGTAAGCTGTTCGTCCTGAAAAGGACGGAGTTATTTGACGCGGGAGAAATAGTTTGCGATTTCCCTTGGGCTTTTTTTCTTCGTTCAGCTCCTCCTCGTTTTGGCTGGCCATCTGCAGGTGACGTGGGATGAGACTGGTCTTCTTCTTTTCACGGGTGGCGTTTTCTACCAACGTGCTCGCCAAACACGTCTGTCGCATACGGATGCACAGCGAGAACTGAACGGTCATTCCCACATGTTCCATAATTGCTGGCAAGGTTACTGTGGCAGTATGAACCAATCAGAGCGTACCGCAAATATGATGTCATTTTCGACCAATAGCTCTTTTTTTTACTTAACATGTTTTATATTTCCAATTCATTTGTCTTACATACTAATTTTAAAATATTAAGTGTTTTAGCCCATTGGGCTCTTCAGCTTTGTTTAATTTTTTAATTTTCTGTGTTTGGTGTGTTTAGTGTGCTATGTGTTTTACATTAAATTTTCAGTTCAGCCCTTGGGGCATTGTTAGTTTTAAAATTTGATAACCTACCTAATCTACAACAAAAACTACAATTTGAAAATCCTAGGGGTGGGGAACCAGATTCCGGATGATCTGGTGATCCGATGTCAGGCAGCGTGCCCTGTACCGATTGATAGACTCACTAAAGCGATCGTCGAGCATTTTTATCTCGGCCAGACGGTGGACCTCAGATGTTCTTGTCCTCGGAGGGGTGTTCAGGATCATCCTGAGAAACTTATTTTGAACACGCTGAAGTTTCAGGTGATGTGTTTTTGCGCAACTCTCCCAGATTGGCATGCCGTACTCAATGACTGGAAGTATGATTTGCTTGTAGACAGCAAGCTTGTTTTTCAGGGATAATGTAGACCTTCTGTTGATCAATGGGTACAGTAGCTTCAACAGAACGTTACACTTTGTGACCGTTTTGTCAACCTGTTCCCTGAAAATAAGCTTGCTGTCTATGGTAACGCCAAGATAGACAGCTGATTTAGCCCATTCCACCGTTGTGTTGTTTAGGCTTATTTTACAATCCTCAGGCGGAACAAGTTTGGGAGAGTTGGAGTGTGGAAATAAGATGACCTGGGTCTTCGCCGCATTGATACAGATCTTCCAATCGGTGAAGTATTCAGACCGAACATTCAGGCTTCGCTGCAGTTTCGCTGTAAGCGCACTTATTACCCTACCATTGTGGACGACTGCGGTATCATCGGCGAACAACGACAGAGATCCATTTTCAGGGAGCGGGGGTATGTCCGAGGTGAATAGGTTGAACAGAAGTGGACCTAGTATACTTCCCTGCGGAACACCGGCGGAAATCTCCTATGCATCGGAAACTGCACCTTGCAGCGAAACACGGAATGTCCTGTCTGTCAGATAGTTTTTAATTATCTTCACCAGAAAGATGGGAAGATTGTATCGATGCAGCTTGTACACCAAGCCATCGTGCCACACGTTATCAAAGGCCTTCTCGATGTCGAGAAGTGCCAAGGCAGATGATTTCGAAACGGACTTGTTCCGTCTGAGGATGTTACTGACTCGATTAAGTTGGTGAATAGTCGACCGACCACGTCGGAAGCCAAATTGTTCGTCGAGCAAGATGTTCAGCTCGTCGGCAGATGAAAGAAGCCGACGGTGGATCGCTTTCTCAAATAGCTTGGATAATCCTGAGAGAAGGCTGATGGGCCTATAGCTTTTGGAACATGAAGGATCTTTCCCAGGTTTCTGGATGCGTATGACTTTGGCTGACTTCCAACACGAGGGGAAGTAGCCAAGTCGGAGGCAATGATTGAAAACCATCGCCAGATGGTTATAGAACTGGGGGCTCAGTTGCTTGAGTTCCAAGTTCAGGATGTTATCGAAACCTGGGGCCTTCATGTTCTTTGAGCATTTGATATAAGTCAACAATTCGTCAGCTGAGATCTCCAGCTCCTCTGTGAAGTCGTTGGGGCTTAGATGGATGTTAGTAATAAGCGCGCTAACGGCAGCTTCATGTGGACTGACGATGTTTTGTCCGAGATTATGGGAGCTGACGAAGTGTTGACTTATCTCAGCAGCCTTCTCTGCAGGAGTTATCAACCGATCCTTAGAGTCATTGCTGTCTAATGGGATCAACGGTGGAATGGGCCTTGGCTTAGTTTTTAAAATTTTGGTCAACTTCCAGAACGGCTTAGCACAATCTGGGAGAGAGCGGATCTTGTCGGCAAAATTGTTATTTTTAAGGTCCACCATTCTGGCGTTAATAATTTTGGTCACTCGATTACAGTGCCGTTTAAGCGCTGGCAAGCCAGTTCGCTGGTATTGCCTTCGAATGGCGTTGCGCAATTGAATAAGTTCTTTAGTGGGTCTATCAATGGGTACAGAGTCACTCACCTGATCAATCATTGGTACATGTTGCTCCCGGGCCTGGGCGATCGCTTGCTCGATGCTCTGCAGCTGCCGTTCGATGTCATCAACCGAATCAAGGTGCATGTCGAAATCGATGTTGTCGTCAACGTGTTGTCGGAACCTCTCCCAACTGGCGCGATGGTAGTTTCGTCTGGTGATTCGATGCCGGTTGACCGAGGAGCCAACTTCGGCCACCACCGGATAGTGGTCCGAGCTGAGCTCTTGGTGTACGATCGGCTGGGCGATGTTGTTCCCCATGTTGGTGAGGAAGATGTCGATCGTCGAATGGACCCCGGATCTACTCAACAGTGTGGGAGTATCCCGGCCCAGGACTGTGTAATGTCCCTCTTCCAGGACTTCCTGTAGAATAATTCCGTTCCGATTCCGCCGAGTGTTCCCCCAGGTTTCGTGTTTCGCATTCATGTCGCCGGCGATGATGAACTGCCCCTGCCTCCGAGTTAGCTTACGGATGTCGTTTCGTAGGGCCGTTGTTGTTCCGTTGGTGGTACTGGCTTGCTTGGGACAATAGGCCGCGATGATGGTGATTGGGCCGACAGCAGTTTCGACCTCGACTCCGATGGCTTCGATGGTCTGCAGCTGAAAACTCGGAAGCAGATGGCAGTTGATGTTGTAGCGCAGGGCGATCGCAACTCCTCCTCCACTAGAGCCACTACGATCAAGTCGCACAATCCGGTATCCTGGGATGACGATGCTGACTTCCGGTTTGATGTGTCTCTCGGTGACGATGGCGATGTCGATGGCCTTCCTGTTAAGGAAGTCACCGAGCTCAAAAGTTTTGTTCCGGATGGAACAAGCATTCCAGTTGAGGATGCTGATGGTGCGTTTACGGTCCATGTTTGAACAGAAACTTCATCGTCACGGACGTGGCGGCTTTGAGCTGTTCCTCCTTGGAGCGGCAGGAACGTAGTTGACGATAGAGCTCTTGCACGAACTCCACCATTTGCTCCGAGTCGTAGAGCTGTCCATCGACGGGTGGTTGCGTGGAAGTACTGCGACTCGGATTGCCCCAGCCTGGAGGAGGAGTCGGGTTGGGGGCGGCGGCGGCTGCCGCGAAACGATGATGAACCGAAGCGGTTTGCATGGCGGTGATATAGTGGGATCGGTGGCAGGTTTGGCACCTGGTACCGAAGCGACGGGAAATTTTCCTCGTTCATCGGAGGTGGTGGACGTTGTTGAGCAGGCCGAGACTTGGTGGATGCCTTCTTTCGGATAGTCAAAAACTCCGCACGTTTGGGGAAGGTTCGGTTACTGCTCTCATGATTTGCACCGCAGTTGGCGCACTTCATTGGGGCACCTTCGTCCATTGGGGCACAATCCTTGGTGGCGTGTGCTCCGGCACACTTGCCACATCGCGATTTCATGTGGCAGTCTCGAGTTCCGTGGCCGAAAGCAAGGCAGTTGCCACACTGTGTCACGTCGTTTTGTCTTGGACGGTACCGGTCCCACTCGACGATGACGTCGAAAAGGGCCCGTGTTTTCAAAAGTTCCGCCATCGTGACGGATGCCTTCTCAAGATGGACCAGATAGAGTTGGTCCCGGTAGTTTCCGTGTTGCTGGCGCCTGATGGGAAACACCTTCTGGGGCTTTAGTGCCGCCGCTTGCAGCTCGGTAATGATTGATTCTGGAGTGAGCTTCGGAAGACCACGCAGGATCACTTTCATAGGCTTGCTTCCGGGTACATCGTGCGTGTAAAATTCATGCTGCTTGGCGACTAGGTGAGCGCCGACAGCACGGTAGTCAGCCTCCATCGAGCACATTACCTTAATACCATTACTGCACAGCTTGTACAGCGGATGGATTTGGATAGCTGCAAGCTCGGTCCTGAGAGCAGCAATGTCCTTGGATGTGGTGAAAAGCGGGGGAACTTTCACCTTCTTTGGCACCTCCTGGATCGGAAGCACGGCAAATTGATTGCTCGCTAGTAGACGAGCGTTCGGATCCACTGGATCGGCGTCATCGTGGCGCAGCCGCTTTGAGCTGCCCGGTTGCGGTAATGATTCGGGAGCATATGTCACCGTTGGTCGATTTTTTCGACCCATTGCCACGGCAATAGGTCGAGCGGGAAATGTTTCCGAACTTTGCAACACTTTTTTCTGCTTTGCCACCACCAGAAGATGAGCAAGCGCAGGCGATAAATCGCGAACCGAACACGCAATCGCGAGAAAGCGGACGAGGGGAAAAACGGGGGAAAAAACTTTTACTGCGAGAGAGCGAAAAACACGACCGAACGTATCGCTTGATCGAACTGGAATGAATGAGACCAATAGCTCTGTGCGTTCAGAAATTTTTGTGAGACGGGGAAAAATTATTTTGAAGAAGAAGAAGACATTTGTTACTCGTTTCCTGACCTTGCTAGGGAAAACACATTTTTCAACCTGTTGCTATGCAAATTTGTATGGGAGCAAAAGAAGGTCATTTTCAAATGAAAAATTGAACTACTTATAGTAATTGAACTTCATTCAAATTTCAATGCGAAAAATTTGTGAGTCTTTTTGATCAAATGGTGTATGAATGAAGTCATTCTGTTTAGTCGAACGAGAGTTATAAGCGTTCAAAAACCTTTCACTTTTGCGTAACGCTCTCATTTTTCAAAATTTTGAAACGGCACTCGGTATAGAAAAGAGAAACGTAGTCCTACGTTAAAACTCTCCAACTGAATTAAGCTTGATCATCATCTGCTCCAACTGAATTATGCTTGATGCACCATCGGAACCAAGCCCTATCACATTATTTTTGTATGACGCATCATCCATTTCAAACAGTGAGGTTATCAGCTGGTATAGAGCAGTAGCACTAGCATCAGTGACTGGACTATTTTGTAAAAATAGTCACGAATAACTAAGCGATTGTCAAACCACTTACATGATCTTACTATTATAGCCAACGTTTTTTTCACCAGCAACATCAGTGGATTCGTCAACCAATAAGCTCCATTTGCTAGTTCTCATCAAGTTAATTACCTCTTCTATCTGGCTTGTACCAAACACATTAGTCTGGATCGCAGTAATTTTAGTTCGGCCCAGTTTCATGTTTTGTGCCGTTTTAGAGTCCTTGAAAATGTCTTTTGCTACTTTAGCAAAGCTCTCAATAGTACTCATGGGAACGTTGTGCTGTGCCCCCCCACGCACAAAGCCGGAGTTCAGCTTCAATAGAGCCATCGCGTTGCGACAAGTAACTGGTCATGGTATGAGTGCTACTGTTGGTTTTTATTTTTTGCCATTTGATATGTGCTTAGCCGTTTTGCCATGCCGTTTCAAATCCAAAAGACCACCTGTGGATTTAATATCATGTTCAAAAATTACACAGTATGCATAAAAAATTCCTTTCTGACTTTCAGTAATCCATTGCAACTTTTTCTCCCAGTCTTTAATGTAGCGCTGGATTGACTTTTTTGGCTTTTTCTTTTCGGGTTCGGTTTTTGTTGAACCTAAATAAAATTTGAGAAATATTGAATGTATGAACACCACATTACAACAAAGTTCAGAAAAATTCTGATTATGCTCATATTAAGTAAATTTTTGCCATGCTCAGATATAAGTTATTTTTTATAGAATAAATCGAATGAGCATTTTGTATTCACTAATGTTTTTAGTACATCGTGCAAAACAATACTTTTTAAATCTGTTTGATATTATCTAATTAAAAAAAAAAATTCTTTGAACGAACTTTGGTCTGAAACCTAGGAGAAATTCCATATTCACAGCTTCCTGTAGCAGCACCATTTTTGCATTCGTATATTGTATGTTAATCTACAAACATACAATATCAAGTAAAGACCCAAGACCTTTTGCCCAGCTTACTAAATATTGAGACAATTACTTTGGTAACATACTATTTAAAAAAAATCAAACTCGCCTCATTTTATTTTTTTTGACGTAGGACTACGTCTTTGTTTTCAATACTGGGGTACAGTTTAAAAAAATATCTATTGCGACCGTCACGAAATGTGGTCAGGTTTTGAGCGTTAATATCTCAGTCGTTTCTCCAAACATTTACTAAATTTTTGCACCAATCGATCGAAAATATTTCTACGCATCGATTCTTATAATGAAAACTATTGATTTTCAACATTAAATTATTTAAAATAACGCAAAGATAAGGTGGTGTCTTATAATGTCGATTTTTCAGAGTAAATTTACCAAATACACTGTACTTCCTAGCACAGATTCCATATTTAAGTAACGAACGTCTCCTAGGCAGCCATGAAGGTTATCAAACAAGTACAAGTTAACAAACAAGTTTAGTATTTCGGAAGTCGTGGAGCTGTGCAGTGGCGTAGTAGCGCCACTAAATCCGTTCTTTTCAGGACGACCAAATCAGTTTACTAACTAAAGAGTTTGGTTGAATTTTTCTATTGTGCTGTTTGCCATTCAATTACCGCGTCACGGCTGAACATGGCATTCACTAAACGTCGCGTCCCAGATTATATTATCTCAAAACGATGAACAACTAACGAACAAAAGTCTAGAAGGGATAATTCGAGCCAAACTGCAACACATCAGAGACCGACCATGTGGTGGAGTTCGCCATTGTTCCTAGTTATACATAGCGGATTAGTTGCTGGCAGTGGCTAGCAAATTAGGAAAATTTCTGTTAAGAAAATCATCCGCTAGCGTGCTCTAATTCAAACTAATTATTGTGGCACAATGACTAATGTTCGTCCCCTTTGATGCAATTTGTATCACATTGCCTTCGTTAGTACCGCCTTCTTTGTGCAATAGCATCCAACGCCATAACATACCAGCTCTTAGCAGAAATTTTGACTCAGTCTTACAACAGTCGTAGAGCTGTGCAGTGGCTGGTGCAACACAGTTTGCGGCAGCAAGCACCCTGGATGGTGCACTGGCGAGTAGTCGTTGCTCACACTCCCGCTTCACTTTACTCAATTTTGAGTATAATTGTATGCTATCTCTTTTTCTCTCGGATATGTTACGCAATTTTCGTTAAACTGTGGATCAACTCAATTTTTGATTAGATCCACTTCTTACTAAAATTGAGTAACATTTCGGTGAGAGAAAATGATATAGCATATAATTGTTCTCAAAAATTTAGTAAAGTGAAGCGGAGTGCATAGAGCCGTTGATACAGTTGGCTTTTGTTGCCGATGCTCCCGTCAACCTCGCTGAGAGAGACATGGCTGCTGAAGCCTACGAGCTGGCGGGAAAAAGCCACCCGAGACCAGACAAACAACCCTAGGGGAATTGACAACTATTTCTCCCTCGTCAATTAAATCCGTCCTTTTCAGGATGACCAAATCAGTTTATAAGCTTAAGAGTTTGTTTAGTTGAATTTTTCTTTTGTCGGTTTGTAGTTCAATTACCGCGTCACGGCTGAAAATAGTATTTATTAAACGCCGCGTCCCGGAGTATATCATTAAACCGTTGAACAGCAATCGAACGAAATTTTAGAAGGGATAATTCGAGCCGAATTGTGACACGTCAATGACTGACTATGTGGTTTAGTTCGTTTTAGTTCCTAGTTATGCATAGCGGATTAGTTGCTGGCAGTGGCTAGCAAATTAGGAAAATTTCTGTTAAGAAAATCATCCGCTAGCGTGCACTTATTAAAACTAATTATTGCGGCGCAATAACTGAAGTTTGTCCCCTCTGATGCAATAAGTATCACATTGACTTCGTTTAATGAAAATTTGATTCAGTCTTACGGTAGTTGTAGTGCTGTGCAGAGCAAAATGTGCTGTAGCGACACAGTAGGCGTGCGACCACACTGGAGGATGCACTGGTGAGCATTCGTTATCCAGAGAAGTTGGTGCAGTTGGCTGTTTGGGCCGATGCTCCCGTCAACATCGCTGAGAGAAATAAGGCTGCTTAAGCCTACGAGTTGATGGGAAAAAGCCGCCCGTGACAACAACGGGACAAGAATCATCCCACGTCACCTGCAGATGGCCACCCGCACCGACGAGGAGGTGAACCAAGAATACCAGGAAGAAACCCCAAGTTAAACCGTGAACAATGTTTCTCCCCGTCAACTATATCCGTCCTTTTCAGTACGACCAAATCAGTTTGCTTATTGAAGAGTTTGTTTGGTTGAATATTTCTTTGTGCTGTTTGAAATTTCATTCATTCGATAGGAATCAAATAATTTTGAGAATGTCGGAGCATACATATGGCTGCAAAGTATGTGGTTCTACCATCGTAGAAAATACAACTAGGGCCGTATCATTATTAAAACCAAACGGTCCTTTTTAGGGCCATCAAATGCAATCTAAAGAGCTAACAATATAATTTTCTTACATATTCACTTCCCAATGCTGTTCTATCGTTCAGTTAGCACTATTTCGACCCAGACGTCTATCGGCAATAATAGACTTTGAATTCCCAAACAGACCACAACCATCTACAGCGCAATAAGGATAATGATTTTCAGGTGGTCGCTCATATCAACACAATATGCTCTTATGGTGCATTCTCGCTTCACCATCTCGGAAGGCAAACAGTGAAGCATTTTAACCCGACACTGTCATTTCCTCCAAAGCAATAAGCATTATGAACAGCTTCATAAATGGCATTTCCGAGCGGATTGAAAGCGTAGCTGCCCTAATAACTTAAATCAATTGGCGGATGGCCCTGACGTCTCTGGAAATTCAAACCGCCTTTTGATCATGCTGTCGAGAGAGCTAGCCAAACACGAGGTTTTAGAGCGAACCGAAGCCATGATCAAGTAAACCAGCTTCATGGCAAAATGAGGCGGTGTTAGTAGCTGTTCCCTCGAACCCAAAATGGCCCTTTTCAGGGCCAACAAAACAACTGGAAAAGAAAGTTGACATGTGTTTGGGAAAGCTGAAAGCTGGATTTCGGGGTGGTTGATTGAAGTGCTTTAGCCCATTGGGTTCTTCAGCTTTATTTAATTTTATGTTTTTGATGTGTTTAAAGTGTTTATGTTTTACATGAAATTTTCAGTTCAGCCGTTGGGGCATTGTTTGTTAAAATTTGATAACCTATGTATGAATTTAGATACCAAGATAGGCTATATCAAATATTTAAGGTTGTAGTGCGAAATTTTTAGTGTATGGGAATTCGATTTCGAACGAAACAAATTTCAGCCACTCTTTAAACAATCAAGCGATCTAGATTGCACAATGCTTCGTAATCCTACGTCAACTTTGCGTACAACCTATTAGGCTGTCCCTTCTAGTTTTTCATTTACATTAAACTCAGAGACATTCAAACAGTATCTTTAAAAACTAGAAGGACAGCCCAATCGGGTTGTACGCAAAGTTGACGTAGGACTACGAAGCAAATGTGCTTGATTGTTTAAAGAGTGGCCGAAATTGGTTTCTTCCAAATCGAATTCCCATACACTAAACTTTCGCACTACAACCTTTACTATTTGATATAGCCTGTCTTGGTATCTACATTCATACATCTTGAGGGTTATTCCGAGAGTTGCAGTGACGTTTGTCAGTTGGTGAAGTGAGAAGAGTCACCTGCAGTGACGTGACTCTTCTGGGTAAATCAAATGGAGAGTCACGTCACTGCAGGTGACTCTTCTCACTTCACCAAGTGACAAACGTCACTTCGACTCTCGGAATAACCCTCCTTGCTTTAACAGGAAATAATATGTATGACATATGGTATCAAGATACTGTTTATCACGTAATATACCTTGTAGTGCGAATGAGTTATTGATCATTTTGGAAACTTTTACCCAAGAGGCTGGTTTCGTTCACCTCCAATTAACGGTTTCTACTAGGCCTATGTGTGTACAACACTGCTAAAAGTACATATGTCGAAAATATTACGGCTTCGGCACACGAAAGATAATTTTCGTAATCAAACACCCCAAAACCAAGCCCCAGCACTCCCAAAGACATGTCAACTCTCTTTCCAGTTGTTGTGATGGCCCTGAAAAGGGCCATTTTGGGTTCAAGGGAATAGCTACGGCCACCACCTCATTTCGTCATGTAACTGATTTACTTCGTGAAACCTCGTGTTTAGCTAGCTCTCCCGGCAGCATAATTGAAAGGCGGTTTGACTTTCCAGAGACGTCAGGGCTATCCGCCAATTGATTAAAGTCAGTCGGCCAGCTACGCTTTCAATCCGCTCGGAAATCTCATTTGCGAAGCTGTTCATAATGCCTATCGCTTTGGAGGAAACGACCGAATCGGGTTAAACTGCTTGAGCACCCAGTAGATGAGGTGCTATACGTTTTCTTTTTCCAAACCCTTGCTGCAGATGATTGTGGTCTGTTTGGGGATTCAAAGTCTTTTATTGCCGATAGACGTCTAGGTCGAAATAGTGCCAATTGAACGACAGACCAGCATTGGGAAGTAAATATGTAAGAAAATTCTATTGTTAACTCTTCAGATAGCATTTGGTGGCCCTAAAAAGGACCGTTTGGTTTTAAAGAGGGCCACAATCTTTAACGCGTAGAAGATAACTATCGAAACACATACTTGCAGCCATATGCTGCGACATTTCTTTTTCTCAAAATTATTTGATTTCTTTAGAATGATTGAAATTTCAAACAGCACAATAGATATATTCAACCAAACAAACTCTTTAATAAGCAAGCTGATTTGGTCGTGCTGAAAAGGAAGGATATAGTTGACGGGAGAGAAACATTGTTCGCGATTGAACTTGGGTTTTCTTGGTTCAGCTCCTCGTCGGTGCAGGTGGCCATCTGCAGGTGACGGGGGAAAATTCTTGTCCCGCTGTTGTCACGGGCGGCTTTTTCCCATCAACTCGTAGGCTTAAGCAGCTTTCTTTCTCGCTGCGCATTGACGGGAGGTTGGCGGGAGTATTGGCCCAAATAGCCAACCGCACCAACCTCTCTGGATAACGACTACTCACCAGTGCATCCTACAGTGTAATGCGTTGCAACAGCAGATGTTGCAGTGCACAGAACTACGACTACCGTAAGACTGAATCAAATTTTCTGGTAATGGCGTCGGATGCTATTGCACGAAAAAAGGCGGTTCCAACAAAGTCAATGTGATACAAATTGCATCAAAGAAGCCGAACTTCTGTTATTGCGCCACATTCCAGTTTTACTAAGCGACACGATCGGTCGTGTTTTTCGCTCGCGCTGTAAAAAGTTTTTTTCGGTTTTCTCGCTCTCTCGTTTCGGTGCGTGGTGCACTGTCTGCTGTCGCGTTGTGTGATACACAGCCCAACCCCGATATGGGGAAGCCGCCGCGTGTTGATGTCGGCACAAGTTCGATTGGGGAACGTTCCCGATTAAATTCACCCGATGATGTGCTGTCATCCAAAAAGCTACTAGCTAACAATCGGTACGCCGTTCTGGAGAACGGCGATACACCGAAAATTGAAAAAAAGGAGAAATTGCCGCCACTTTTTGTGAAGGGATTCCCAGAAGGATTGCTCGACAGGGTGTACCACTACATCAACAAGGGCCTACGGTGCACAATCCAGCTCTGCTCGCAGGGCTACAAGCTGATGGTTTCGGCGCTTCCCCATTACAACGCTGTCAAGGAAATCTTGAAGCAAATGAACGTGCAGTACTACACGCACGACATCGAAGCGAACAAACCCTTCAAGGTGGTTTTGCGTGGCCTCCCGGAGAAGAAGATGGAGGAACTGGCCGACGAGTTAAAGGCCAATGGACTGAAACCGGTCCAAATCAACAAAATGCGTCGGCATGACATCTCGAGATGCTATCGGGATCAGCTCTACCAGGTGCACTTCGAAAAGAACTCAACGTGCATGAAGGACCTCCAGAACGTCAGAGCATTGTTCCACATCGTCGTGAAGTGGGACCGGTACCAACCGATTCACCGCGACGTCACCCAGTGCCAGAACTGCCTGATGTTCGGGCATGGCACCAAAAATTGCCACATGGCGAAGCGATGCGTCGATTGCGGCAAACACCACGAAGCCGATGCTTGCGAGCGGATGGAGCCAGATGCTGAGCCAGTGTGTGCCAACTGCGGTGCGGCGCACAAAGCGACAAGCAGGGAATGCCCGAAGCGGGCAGAATTCATCGCAATCCGGAAAAAATCGTCAGCCAACAACCAACCCGGCCATCGACGACGATCTGGTCCGCCTCCGGCCCTCACGACCGAGAACTTTCCCGCTCTCCCAACACGACAAGTGCCACCAAACCGTCCGGTTCCCAGTCGGCCATCGGTTCAACATCGGTTTGCAGCTGCTGCAACCCAACCATCCCAAAGCGATCTTCCAGGACCGTCGTACTCCGGTGCAACATCTGGCGCGATCGATGATTCGATGCTATCAACGGAGGAGGTCGTTGCAATCCTGACCCAGGCCATCATCATCAAACGATCCTGCAGAACACGTGGAGAACAAATCCAGGCGATGATTGCGTTCCTCAATGGACCGTGAAATCGTTAATATCGCAAATTGGAACGCTTGCTCGCTGAAGAGCAAGAACATCGAGTTAATCAACTTCCTCAACGAGCGGTCCATTGACATCGCAATCATCACCGAGACGCATCTCAAGCCTGAGATCAACGTGTTCCTGCCAGATTTCCGTTTGATCAGACTCGATCGAACCAGTTCCGCCGGAGGGGTGTCGCCATCGCCCTGCGTACCAACATCAACTGCCAGATGCTTCCGAGTCTGCAGCTCCAATTCATAGAAGCCATCGGAGTCAAGGTCGAATCCACCGTCGGCCCTATCACCATCATCGCGGCCTATTGTCCCAAACAAGCAAGCACAAACAACGGGACAGATAGGATCTTGCGAAACGACATCATCAAGCTCACTCGGAGGCATGGGCAGTTCATTATTGCCGGTGACCTGAACGCAAAACATGAAACCTGGGGAAACGCACGACGGAACAAGAACGGCTCCATCCTACACGATGACCTGGAAGAGGGCCACTACACCATTCTGGGCCCGGATACTCCCACCCGGTTGAGCAGATCCGGGGTCCACGCAACGATAGACATCTTCCTCACCAACATGGGGAACAACATCGGCCAGCCGATCGCTCACCAGGAGCTCAGCTCAGACCACTATCCGGTGGTGGCTGAAGTTGGGTCCTGCGTCAACCGGCATTCCGTAACCAGGCGAAACTACCATCGCGCCAACTGGGTCCAGTTCCGTCATCAGATCGACAACACGGTCGATTACGATAGGCGCCCCGAATCAACCGACGACATCGATCGGCAACTGCAGTCGATCGAGCAGGCGATCTCCCAGGCCCGGGAACACCACATTCCGGAAGTAACACAGGTGAGCAACTCTTTACCTATTGATAGTCTCACTAAAAACTTGATCCGTCTTCGAAACACCACTCGCAGACAGTATCAACGTACTGGTTTGCCTGCGTTAAAATCAGAGTGCAATCGTTTGAACAAGATCATTAAGGCCAGAATGGTGGATCTCAGAAACAATAACTTTGCCAACACAATCCGCGCCCTCCCAGATTGTGCTAAGCCGTTCTGGAAATTAACAAAAATTTTAAAAACCAAGCCTAGGCCCATTCCACCGTTGATCCCACTAGACAACAATGACTCTAAGGATCGATTGATTACTCCCGCTGAGAAGGCTGCTGAGATAGGTCGACATTTTGTCAGCTCACACAATCT
The DNA here is from genome assembly GCA_034211315.2 of Aedes japonicus. NCBI lineage: Eukaryota > Metazoa > Arthropoda > Insecta > Diptera > Culicidae > Aedes > Aedes japonicus. Next base: position 35,281 of record JASCZW010006443.1, on the reverse strand, counting down.
TGGACAGAACATCGTCAGTCCTCACGAAGCTGCCGTTAACGAGCATGCGAATAACATCCATCTATATCCCAATGATTTTTCGGAGGAACTAGAAATCACAGCTGACGAACTGTCGACCTATATCAAAACGTCGAAGAACATGAAGGCCCCAGGTTTCGATAAAATTTTGAATTTGGAACTCAAGCACTTAAGTTCCCAATTCTATGAACATCTAGCATTAATTTTTAATAAATGCCTTAGACTTAGCTACTTCCCCTCGTGCTGGAAGTCAGCTAAAGTCATACCCATCCGGAAACCTGGGAAAGATCCTTCATGTTCCAAGAGCTATCGACCCATCAGCCTTCTCTCGGGAGTATCAAAACTTTTCGAGAAAGCAATTTACCGTCGGCTCCTTGCATCTACCGACGAACTCAACATCCTGCTTGATGTACAGTTTGGCTTTCGACGCGGTCGATCAACGGTACGTCAACTGAATCGAGTCACTAACATCCTCAGGCGAAACAAGTCTGTTTCGAAAACATCTGCCATGGCCCTTCTTGACGTGGAAAAGGCGTTTGACAACGTCTGGCATGATGGCCTGGTGTACAAGCTGCATCGGTTCAATCTTCCAGTCTTTCTGGTGAAGATGGTAAAAAGCTACTTATCAAATAGAACATTCAGTGTCTCGCTGCATGGTGCAGTTTCTGATGCGCAGGAGGTTTCCGCCGGTGTTCCGCAGGGAAGCATTCTAGGTCCACTTCTGTTTAACCTGTTCACCTCGGACATACCCCCACTCCCTGAAAACGGATCTCTGTCGCTGTTTGCCGATGATACCGCAGTCGTCCACAATGGTAGGGTAGTGAGAGCGATCGCATCGAAACTGCAGCGAAGCCTGAATGTTCTGTTGAAGTATCTCACAGACTGGAAGATCTGCATCAATGCAGCGAAAACCCAGGTCATCCTATTTCCACACTCAAAATCGCCGAGGCTTGTTCCGGCTGAGGATGTTAAAATTTGTCTAAACGGCACAACGATGGAATGGACCAATACAGCCATCTATCTTGGCGTGACTCTGGATAGCAAGCTGAACTTCAGGGAACAGGTTGACAAGACTGTCACAAAATGTAACATTCTGTTGAAGCTTATGTACCCTTGCTAAACAGAAAGTCTACATTGTCCCTGAAGAACAAGCTTGCTATCTACAAACAGATCATTCTCCCGGTTATCGAGTACGGCATGCCGATCTGGGAGAGCTGCGCGAAAACACACCACCTGAAACTACAGCGGGTTCAAAACAAGTTTCTCAGGATAATACTGAACACTCCTCCGCGGACGAGAAATACTGAGATCCACCGTCTGGCCGATATTAAAACACTCGAAGATCGTTTTAGTGACACTATCAATAGGTACAGGACACGTTGCCATCTATCAGACCACCAAGTCATTCGGGACCTGGTACCCCTTCCTAGGTTTTTCAAATTGTGGTTATTGTAGTTAGGTAGGTTATCAAATTATTTAAATTCAAACCAACCAATCCCCATAGGGGATGATATGTACACTAGGATAATAAGTTAGCAAATCACACCACAAATAAAACAAAATGAACGAAGATGAAGAGCCCCTCTGGCTAATCAATTAAATTGTAAAACCAAATGTAAACATTAAAACAAATTATAAATAAAGACACATTTCATCATCATCATCATTATTGCGCCACAATAATTAGTTTTAATTAGTCTTAGCAGAAATATTCTTAATTACCTTGCCACTGCCAACAACTAATCCGCTATGCACAACAAGGAACTACGACGAACCCAGCATGGTCGGTCTCTAACGTGTCGCAGTTCGGCTCCAACTATCCCTTCTAGAATTTCGTTCGTTAGTTGTTCAACGTTCTTTGTGAAACACTCCAGGACACGACGTTTAATGAATGCCATGTTCAGCCGTGACGCGGTAATTGAATTACAAACATCATTACATTACAAGAGAAAAATTCATCCAAACAAACTCTTTAGTGAAACTGATTTGGTCGTCCTAAAAAGGACGGGTTTAGTTGACGGGGAGAAATAGTTTGCGATTCCACTTGGGTTTTTCTGGAAATTTTGTCTCGTCACGGCCGGCTTTTTCCCGCCAATTCGCAGGCTTCAGCAAATATGTTCTCACAGCGAAGTTGACAGGACCATCGGCAACAACAGCCAACTACACGACTGCTCGCCAGTGCACCCTCCACGGTGCATGTTGCCGCTAACTGCTCAGCTCCACGACTGTTGTAAGACTGAAACAAAATTCTGCAAAGAGCTGGTATGTTATAGCGTCGGATGCTATTGCTCAAAAGAAGGCGGTACCAACGAAGGCAGTGTGATACAAATTGCATCAAATGGGACGAACTTTAGTCATTGTGCCACAATAATTATTTTTGATTAGTGCACGCTAGACGGATGATTTTCTTAACAGAAATATGACTAATCTGCTTGCTACTAACAGCAACTAATTCGGTATGCACAACTAGGAACTATGACGAACTCAACCACATGGTCGGTCTCTGACGTGTCGCAGTTCCGGCTCAAATTATCCCTTCTAGAACTGAGAAATCCTGATTGAAAAAAGAAGGTGACACCGAGTGGTGATAAATCTGACAGCTCCCATGTTAAAGTATAGGACAAACATGTTAAAATGCTTCTAAATAATTCAAATGAAATTCTAATTAAAAACGGTTTGTTGTATGATTGAAGAAAAATTCAAATTTTTTCAAAAAGAAATTTTCAGCAAAATAAAATTAACGAAATTCTAATTGAAAGCGGTTTGTTGTATAATGGAAGAAAAATCCAGAACTTTACAATCCCCTATTGTACAGTTCTGGATTTTTCTTCCATCATACAACAAACCACTTTCAATTAGAATTTTGTTTGAATTTTTGAGAAACATTTTTAAATGTTCGTCCTATGCTTTATCATGGAAGCTGTCAGATTTATCACCACTCGGTGTCTTCTTCTTCTTTTTTCAACCTGGATTCGTCAATTTTGTTCGTTAATCCTTTGTGATATACTATGACTATGGGACGCGACGTTTAATGAATGCTATGTTCAGCCGTGACGCGTTAATTAAATTTCAAACAGCACAAGAGAAAACTTCAACCAAACTCTTTAGTTAGTGAGCTGGTCGCCCTGAAAAGGACGGATTTAATTGACACGGGAAAAATAGTTTGCGATTTCCCTTGGGCTTTCTTTCTTCGTTCAGCTCCTCATCGTTGTGGCTGGCCATCTGCAGGTGATGTGGGATGATTCTGGTCTTTTTGTTTTATCTGACAGCGATTTCCACCGACGTGCTCCACAAACACATCCGTCGCATACCGATGCACAGCGTGAACTAATTCGTTGGTCGTTCCCACATGTTTCAAAATTGCTGGCACGGTAAATGCGGCAGTATGAACCAATCAGAGCGTAGCGCAAATATGATGTCATTTTCGACCAATAGCTTTTTGCGTTCAGAAATTTTTGTAAGACGGGGAAAAGTTATTTTGAAGAAGAAGAAGACCTTTGTTACTCGTTTCCTATGACCTTGCTAGGAAATCACATTTTTCAACCTGTTGATATGCAAATTTGTATGGGAGCAAAAGAAGGCCATTTTCAAATGAAAAATTGAACTACTTATACTAATTAAACATTCAAATTTCAATGCGAAAAATTTGTGAGTCTTTTTGATCAAATGGTGTATGTATGAAGTCATTCTGTTTAGTCGAACGAGAGTTATAAGCGTCCAAAAACCTTTCACTTTTGCGTAACGCTCTCATTTTTCAAAATTTTGAAACGGCACCCGGTATAGAAAAGAAAAACGTAGTCCTACGTTAAAAATTTGAGACAAATTTATAAATAAATGAATTTTGGATTCGACTTCAATTGGTATCAACCTCTTATCAATCCGCATATCTAAATAAATCGTATGATCTTACTATTACAAAACCGTGGAAAAGTTAAATCACTTTATCTGTAGTAGTTTGGAACTTATTTATTGAAAAGGTATGTATAAAAAACACTCATTTATTTAAATCACAGTAATGACTATAAATTCTCACAGATTGAAGATTTAGCACTAAACTACAACTTAAATTAAGAAACAAGAACCGGTTTTGACCACACTTATTCGTAAAATGATTCGATATCTACAACATGTCTAATACCCCTTCTTTCCTCCGTCTAAATCAATAATTTGTAACCAAATTACTTTAAATCGTGAGTGCAGTTGGGAAGAGGTGATATTTTATCGAGTATTTAACAATATAACATAATGAAAAGAGCAAGCACAACCTGTAGAAAACCATATTCAAATGTTACTTTTCATTCTTGTTAATTTTAACAAAAATTATAAAAACAAATGCAATTTAACTACATGCTAGCCCTGGTACCCAATTTGAGGATCGTATCAGTTATTATATTTCATACTTATTTTGAAGATTATTCGGTACAAATATGGTGCGTGCCAATTTTGTTCTGTCTCTAATGAAATATCTGTTCTTATCAGTCGTATTTTTACGTAAAGTTTCTATGCATTGTACTAAATTTTAAAGATTTTAAAAACTACATATCTAGGTTTAATAGACCTAAAGTTTGATAACAGAACACATTTTATTTCGACTTCTATGCAGAAAATCAATGCCTCTCACAATAAATTTTGTGTAATTCTGGTTGAGGCCACTAGCAAAGTCGAAAAAGCAGTGAACTTACCTGAAGATGAAGAGTTTGATTCATGCGATGATGTTTCGCTACCTTCATCTTGAGTCGTTTGATTTTTTTTACGAGCCTGAGAATATGAATCCGGTTTAGATTTTTTATCCCTAACAGGGTTTGAAATCAATGCTGTTTCTGGTGCGGGATCAGCACTTTCCGCCACATCTCCATCATTCGTGGAATTTCGGTGCGCTTCCCTCTTTTGGGCGCCTGTTGAAAATTCGGACTAGTTTTTTTTTGGTTCTTGCTCAAACCAACATTCAACTTACCGATTCGAGGGAAATAATTGTCAATGGATAAACCAGCTGTATATTTTGCATCGCACAACTTTTTACACCTCGGCATTTTCACTTTTACCGAAAATAATAGATTAACAACTGCACATCTACTTTCAAATTAAATGCTTAAAATGGCAAGCATCCATTAACCCTAACTTGAAACTTTTTCCGTTTCTCGCTCACCTCGCATACCAAGTGAGCAACGGAGGAAACAAAACAGAAGCTAAAAACAAAATACGCACTGGCAGCGCAGTCGCAGGGTTTTCCATTTGAAGAATGGCGAGGGTAGTAAATCTAAAAATACACGCTGATAAATAATAAACCAAGTATAATGTTGAAATAACTTTCATTAAAAATTGGTATTTATCGGTATAAAAAGTTGGAAATCGGTATTTTCAGAGCCCTCGTGGGTATATCGGCATTGAGAATAAAAATTGGTATAAATACCGATAAATCGGTATACTTGGCAACGCTGAGGCAAACATCATAACCATAAGAAAATTCAAGTTCTGGCAACTGCACCTGTCAGAATAAAAGTTCACTTGGGGAACATTCATTAATTACGTCACGCAAAAATTGACTTTTATAACCCCCCCCCTCTTGTCACGTTTTTTGTATGGACCTTTAAATTTGTTTGTATGGATCGTCACGTTTTCCCAAACCCCCCCTCCCCCCTTACTGCGTGACATAATTAATGGACCTTCCCTTGGTGGATTGAACTCCCTCTTTTTGATGCAGCATTACTCACCAAACATCGCAAGTAACTCTGAAGGCACGAGGCGTTCTCCTGTGCACCATGACGGGCTTTTGACTCGTCCCACAAAAAACAGTAAGCCATATTTTGTCGATTGTTGGTTTCGACCACTGTTAAATTTAACGTATACAACTGTCTGCAGTAATACGCTTGCCCACACGTCAAGTGAGGAGTCGGTAGACACTTTTGTAAATCGAAAGAAACTGTAACAACTCCATCGTCCTGTTTTGCAGCCATTACATCTGTTTTTTTCATCTCGTAGACATGTTTAGCCTTCAACTGATGTTCCTCTTGAGCATGTTTCAGTAATTGTAATTCTGAATTATCGGTGACATGCTTGATTTTGACACAAAATCGACCACATTCTTCGCAAGTATCAGCCATTAGTTTACGGAAGCCGAGATTGAATGAGCGAAAAATGGTCCTATAAGTCCTGCTATTAGTCATACGCCCATCTTCGGACACAATTACGAGACCATTGATTTTCTTACTGACCAAACCGCGCATCTTTTTCTCCTCCACATCAAACGTAGACAAAGACATGATTTTACACACACTCTTACCATGCCACCTGCTCCGGCAGGTTGTACTTAAAACTATACACTCTTTTCAAATTAACGTAGTTAGCGCTCAACTCTGAAGCCGTTCAGTCGAAATTTCGAAGGAGCGAATTCAGAAGTCGTTCACAGACTATTTAATCCGTTTATTTTTGATCGTATACACTTTCCGTTGCTACAGTATATATTTCGCATAGTTTGTTTCTATTGTGCCACCGCGATGCCTCGTCGCGAAAATACGTTTAGAGTCGATTACTCGCAGTTTCCGAGACAACTTTCCCATGAAGAAATCATTAAATTCATCGGAAAGGAGCTCGGTCTCACACGTGATAATGTACGTTTGCTGCAGCCAAGCAAACGGCTTGGTTGTACCTTCGTGGAGGTCGACAACCTCGCACTTGCCGAAAAGATTGTCCAACAACACGACAACAAACACGAATTCGTGTTCGACGGGAAAGCCTTCAAACTGCGAATTCTGATGGAGGACGGAGCGGTGGAAGTGCGCCTCTTTGATCTCTCCAGCGACATCACAAACAACCAAATCGCCATGTTTCTCTCCGATTACGGAGACGTTCTCAACATTCGTGACCTACTGTGGGACGAGCGTTCCGGCTTCGGTGGCGTCAAGACTGGGGTTCGTATCGTGCGGATGGTCGTGGAGAAAAATATTCCTTCTCTCGTATCGATTGGCGGAGAGGACACGGCGGTAGGATACAGAGGGCAGCGCCAGACGTGCTTACATTGCCAAGAGTTTGTACATGTTGGAATTCCATGTGTACAGAACAAGAAACTACTGGTGCAAAAACTCACTGCAGACCAGTCATATGCTAACGTTGCGAAACAGTCAACATCGCTGAAAAAACCGGCAAAGCCGAACAATGCCCCACTCCATGTACCTAGTCCTTTGGTACAACAAAACTCATCGCACCAGCGAAATGCAAAGCCGAACGTAACCCACGCTGTAAAGGCTCAGCAGTCGAACACCATGGCCCCTCCGTTCCTAAATCCACCGGAGAGCAGCTTCCCCATAAAATCACGCCAAATGCACCTCTCGTTAGCGCCTCGACCATACTACAGAAGACCGATGGGAATGAAACGGACAACTCTCAATTATCGCACAGCTCAAACAGCAGCCGTCGTTTGCGTAGCAGACGATCGCCACCAGGGAAGAAAATGCGTCACGAGAATACATCCAGCAACGAACACGGCCGAATGTCTGAAGATGAAGTATTGTAAAAATGGAGTACACCAGCGTAAATATCGGAACTATAAACATCAACACGATAACCAATACAACTAAAATAAACGCTCTTCGCACTTTCATCCGAACCACCGACCTAGACATCGTTCTCCTGCAGGAGGTCGAAAACGAACAGCTTGTTCTCCCTGGCTATAACGTCATCTGCAATGTGGATCATGCACGAAGAGGAACGGCAATCGCTCTCAAAGAACACTTTAAATTCTCGCACGTTGAAAAAAGCCTCGATGGAAGATTACTTTCACTACGAATCCAGAACACCACCATATGTAATGTGTATGCCCCATCGGGATCTGCGCTCCGTTCTGAAAGGGAACGGTTTTTCAACAGCACCGTAGCTTTCTACTTACGGCATCGCACCGATCACGTTATCCTGGGAGGTGACTTTAACTGTGTCATACGGCAATGCGACGCAACGGGTTCCAATTCGAGCCCTGCACTCCAATCCACCGTGCAACAGCTTCAACTACTCGATGTGTGGCAACAACTCCGATCACGAGATACGGGCTACACATACATAACACACAACTCGTCGTCCAGGCTCGATCGGCTATACATCAGCGCCAGCCTTCGGGAACAGCTGAGAGCAACAGCTGTACATGTCTGTTGTTTCTCGGACCATAAAGCAGTTACAGCGAGAATATGCCTTCCCCTCTCCGACAAAGCACCTGGTCGTGGATTCTGGTCTCTCCGTCCCCACCTTCTAACCACGGAAAACATTGAAGAACTCCAAACAAGATGGCAGTATTGGACTCGAGAACGTCGAAATTATGCTTCGTGGATGGAATGGTGGCTTTCATGTGCTAAGCCGAAACTTAAATCTTTCTTCAAATGGAAATCAAAACTTTCCTTCGAGGCTTTTTATCGTGAGCAACAACGTCTCTATGAACAGCTACGGCAAGCATATGATGGTTATCATAACAATCGTGCCATGCTTGTAACGATCAATCGCTTAAAAGCGGAACTACTAACCCACCAGCGCCGCTTCTCAGAAATATTCACACGAATAAATGAGACGCTTGTTGCTGGCGAGACATTATCCACATACCAGTTAGGAGAACGAACTAGACGGAAAACTATCATTGGACAGCTACGAAATGAAAGAGGCGAAGTAATCGACGACTCCAACGAGATTCGTGAAAATTTGATGCAGTATTTCACCAACCTCTATGCAAGAGAAAATGTTGAGCAAGTGGGGGAAGGTGGCGCTTTCCGATCCCACAGAATCATACCCGAGCGAGACAATGTTAATGCAAGCTGCATGAGCGAGATTACTACTGTCGACATTCTATCAGCCATTCGAACAAGCTCATCGAAGAAATCCCCCGGACCCGATGGTCTGCCAAAAGAATTTTACCAGCGGACGTTTAATGTGATCCACCGTGAACTTAATTTGGTCATTAATGAAGCACTAAACTCCAATTTCCCCACACAGTTTGTCGATGGGGTAATTGTGCTTGTGAAAAAAAAAACATAATGCCGGAGATACAGCTCGTGCATACAGGCCGATCAGTTTGGTCAACTTCGACTATAAAATTCTCTCCAGAATTCTAAAACGACGAATCGAAAATGTACTCCGAACCCACAACGTATTAACGAACGCACAAAAATGCTCCAACCCTGGAAAGAATATCTTCCAAGCAACTCTCGCAATAAAAGACAGAATCGCCCAGCTCAAAGCAAACGGTCGATCAGCCAAGCTAATTGGATTTGATTTGGACCATGCGTTTGACCGTGTTGATCATTCCTTTCTCTTTAACACAATGCGTGACCTGGGTTTCGATACAGCGATGGTGAATCTACTCTCCCGAATAGCAGCATCGTCTTCGTCTCGGCTTTTAATCAACGGCTTCCTATCTGCACCCTTCCAGATCCAACGATCGGTCCGGCAAGGAGATCCTCTCTCCATGCACCTATTTGTTTTGTACCTTCATCCTCTATTGCGACGCCTGGAACAAGTGTGTGATGGGAATTTGATCGTTGCGTATGCCGACGACATCAGTGCAATCGTCACCAGTGTGGAGCAGATAAACTCAATGCGAGATTTATTTCAACGTTTTGGTCAAGCAGCTGGGGCGCGACTAAATGAAGCCAAAACGACAGCAATCAATGTGGGCTTTAATAATAACCCCTTTACTGTGCCCTGGTTACGAACGGAAAACACAATAAAAATTCTCGGCATTGTATTTTCAAACTCTGTGGCAGAAATGAGTAAGGTAAACTGGGACATACTCGTCACGAAATTCTCAAGACTAGTTTGGTTACATTCGCAACGCAGTTTGTCACTTCATCAAAAAGTAACCCTTCTAAACACCTTTCTGTTGTCGAAAATGTGGTACGTTGCCACACATCTAGCTCCCACAGCAGCTCACTTGGCAAAAGTGACGGCTACCATGCGACGGTATCTGTTTCGAGGAGTACCAGCGACCGTACCAATGCAGCAACTTGCTCGAGACAAGGAAAGTGGTGGTCTCAAACTGCACCTACCAGCGTTGAAGTGCAAATCTCTTCTCATTAACCGTCATCTACATGAGATTGAATCCCTTCCCTATTATTTTTCCCGTCTAAACACAACAATCCCCCTCCGCACAAACTCCCTTTCAGACCTTCCTTGCCTAAAACTGATCCTAAGTAATTTCGAAAATCTCCCCTTCCAAATCCGCCAAAACCCTTCTGCTAATCTCATCCATCGTTACTTCGTCGATCGAACGGACAACCCAAAAGTGGTAACAGAAAATCCAAACTTCAACTGGCGGCGAATATGGAGGAACATTTCGGATCGTGGTCTTCTCTCTTCCCATCGTAGTATTCTATACATGTGGGTGAACCAGAAGACACCCCACCGTAGACTGCTGTTTAAAATGCGACGAGTAGATAACGAGCAGTGTTTGCATTGTAACAACTGCGTCGAAACAATACAACACAAATTCTTCGGCTGCCCAAGAGTAACAGAGGCGAGGAGACTACTACAACAAAAGCTGTTTGGAGTAACTGGCGACCAACCATTCAACACCAATGAATTATTGCGACCTTCGTTAGAGCATGTCGCAGCAACCACAAAAAGAATAATCCTAAAGATTTTAGTCAATTATATTGCCTTCATTGATAACTGCAATGGAAGGATAAATATCGATGAGCTAAATTTTGCTTTTGAAGTCAGTGTTTAATTAATTATGTGAATAATTTTTATAAATTCGATTCAACAAATAAACAAACTTTTATATATATAAAAAAAAAAAAAAAATTAACAACCTAAAACAATTTGAAATGAGCGATTACTTTAAAATAATCTGATTCGGAAGCAATGTCACCATTTCTATTATTGACTTGTTCTTTATCCTCTTTATAACTGCGAGATGAACTAAGGCCAGGACCACTTCCACGAGCTTCGCTGACAAGGTCACTTTCTACTGCATCAAATATGGTTGGAGCTGCCGGTGTGTTGGTTTCTTTATTTATTTCAATTCCACATTCATAAGCTTCGCCAACACGGTCACTATCGGGAGTAACTAATATTGCTCCGGTTTCTTTATCAATGGCACGATGCACGATGTACGATTTTCTTCGAAATTTCAGGGCTCATTTCGTTGTACGGTGTCAAATTTATAGGGCAACTGGGAAGTGGCCTGATTACACATTCAGTTGATTTGATAACTACAAGATCCAACGGCACAGAAGAGACATCTAAATTGTCCTCTCTCAGCGACAAATTCAATGGTGATTCATCTATGGTCATGCTCCGAGACAGATCTAAAGGCAGTGAGCATCGGTGATCCAGATTTTTTTTTGATTGGCGTAGAGGAACGAATTTTTGAAGAAGACACGTTAAAACTCTGAGAAGAAAAACCTTGGAGGGAAACTGTGGCACACTGGTCGTGGGTCTTGCTGGGAATCACTCGGAACACCAGCTCAACGGGAAGCACGTCTTACCTATCTGACTGCCTACGAACGAAAGAGGACGATCTTAGTGGTTGAGTCGATAGTTGGCGGATACTAGTGTGCGTGTTATTGCATCAGTCCATACCCATATCCTGTGGCTTGTTTACGCATTTTACTGAAAAAACAACGTCTACCCATTTAAATGGTGCATTTTACGGTTTAAGGCAAAATGCGTAAAAATTTCCACAGGAGGAATAACAATTATAATAAATCGTACCCATTAATGGGTAAAGGAAGCTTACCGTGTACACTCCCGCTTCACGTTACTCAATTTTTGAGTACAATTGTATGCTATCTCTTTTTCTCTCACGGAAATGTTATTAAATTTTCATTAAAAAGTGGATCAATTAAATTTTTGAGTAGATCAGCGTTGCCAGGTGGATTTATACAATATCGGTATTACTTATTAAAAAATATCGGTATTTATCGGTATAGAGTAAAATTCAGATTTTTTTCAAGTGAACTATAGCTATAAGGTTTTTGAGCCAACTCCCGTTGTGCTATGCACCTCGCTAAGCACATCCCTTATTTTTTTAAATAGATTTTAACACAAAAACGGATTAATTCTAGTGTAAACCGCTTCCAATTTTATACACTTTTTCATACATAGCACTGGATTTGTTAGTCACGAAAAGCTAAGATATGATCGATTATTCAACACTGCTTCTTGAGCGCATAGTGTATTTGATATTTTTGATTTTTTTTTGCTTGATAGAACGAAAATAGGCGGCTACGACGAAGTAGTGCTCTATCCTATCAATAAACTGCAAATTTCTTTTGAAAATCCCATATTAAAAAGCGTAAATGTATAAAATATTTCTGCTTGTTAATACAGGACTGATGAGTTTATTTTGCTTAAAATTACAACCTGTCTTCATTTGTTAACGCATTTAATATCATAATTAAACTCGATAGTTTTATCAGCACTCCAAATTTGTTCATCGTTCGTGCATTTAAGACTAATTCAAATGTTTCTCGCGTTGAGTTTCGAACGGGTGAACTCCATATAGCGATTTCTCTTCTTTGATCCGAAAATAATTCAAGCAAAACAATGCATTAGGTCCTAAGTACATTGAGAGACTCTCTTTGTCGACTTTCTCTTTGCGTTCCTACGGCTATGTAAGAACATGTTCAACTATTTTGAACTTATAGTACGGTAGTAATAACTGTGATTACGGATCCAATACGTCGAAATCGTCAGCAAATCGTTTAATTGACAAGCTGTAACCCAAGGAAAAAGTCGATAAAGAGAGTCTCTCAATGTACTTAGGACCTAATGCATTGTTTTGCTTGAACTGATATCTACAGGTAAACGAGTTGGCATATCCGTTCAAGCAAAACAATGCATTAGGTCTAAGTACATTGAGAGACTCTTTATCGACTTTCCTTGGGTTGGCTGTCAATAAACTTGATTTGCTGACATTTCGACATGATGGTGCTACCGTACTATAAGTTCAAAATAGTTGAACATGTTTATTTACGTAGCCGTAGGCGCAAAGAAAGTCGACGAGAGTCTGTATTGGCCTTGGGACCTAATGCATTGTTTTGCTGGTCTTTCGGATAGAAGAGAAGATCATATATGGTACCGTTCGAGAAACTCAACATATGTATTTGAATAGTCTTAAATCCTGAACGATAATTTCATTGGAGTGCTATTATCGAGTTTAATTGTGATGTGTCGTTGGCAAGATGAGACAGATTTGTAATTTTAAACAAAATAAACAAATCGATCTATTAACAAGCGGAAATTATTTATACATTTACGCTTTTAATATGAGTTTTCCAGAAATTTTATGGGATGAAACTGCCTAGATAGTAATACATATTTTCGCTGCAATCAACGAAAAAAGATGAAATCGTGCCTTCAGCTTTAGTGTTGAATAATCGATCATATCTTAGCTTTCGTGACTATCAGTATATGTATGAAAGTGTATAAAATTAGGCGGTTACTAGAATCCGTTTTGTGTTAAAATCTATTTAAGAATGGGGATGTGCTGGCGAAGTGCATGGCCTCAAAACCTTATAATACTAGTTCATGAAAAGATCTGGATTTACTCACTAGCTACCGATAGATGATGACTGTAAATCCATTGGCTACCCGTGTGCTGCTCGTGGCGCTGTGATACTCAAAATTTAATTGTACAATGAGACTAATAACATTTCCGTGAAGAAGAGATAACACAATTGTACTCAAGGAATTGGTAACGTGGCCAGATTATACGCGATACCCCCATTAATGGGGCTGATTCTGGTGTTATTCCTCTGTGGAAATTTTAGCATTTTGCTTGTAGATACAAACAAAGATGCACCCGTTAAATGGGTAGACGTTGTTTTCAGTAAAGATATAGACAAGCCACGGGATATGAAGTGGACTTGTCTATGTACGCATATCCGCCAGTATCGACTAGATCGTCCTCTTCGTCGTGATCAGACTCAGGTAGACTGACCCTGGTGATTCCAGTGATTCAGCAAGACCAGCGCCAGTGTGCCGGCAGTTTCCTCAGATATTTCTCAGGTACAACGTGTCTTCTTCGTTCCTCTACGCCAATCAAAGATCTGGATCTACATTGCTAGATCTGTCTCGGAATATGACAAATAGATGAATCGCCATTGAGCTGTCGCTGAGGAGGACAATTTAGATGTCTCTTCTGTGCCGTTGGATCTTGTAGTATCAAGATCGGCTGGTGTGTAATCGAACCGCTGGTGCCCCTATATTGACCGTGCAACAATTTCGAGAAGAAATCGTGATGACTAGAAGACAGACAGTTACTCGATGAAATGACCGATATTGGCGAAACTATGAATGTGGAATTGAAAATATGAAGCCAACGCCGGCATCAACCATATTTGATGCGTGAAATGTGACTAGCGGTATCCAGCGAAGAGTGTTTGACTGGATTTCATCTCCTCCAGGCCAAGAGGATGGAACAAGTCGGCAATATTAAGAGAATGTGACATTAACTCGAATCAGACGATTTTAAGTAATCGCTCATTTCAAATTGTTTTAGGTTGTTAATTTTTTTTTTTTTATATATATAGGGATTTTGTTTATTTGTTGAGATCGAATTTATAAAATTATTCGCATAATTAATTAGGCCTTTATTTCCAGAAACAGATTTAATAAATCGATATTTATCCTTCCGTTGCAGTGTATCAATGAAGGCAGTATAATTGACTGGAAATCTTTTGGGATTATTCTTTTGTGGTTGCTGCGACATGCTCTGGCGAGAGGTCGCAGTAATTCATTTGGTGATTTGAAATCGGTTGGTCGCCAGTTACTCCAGACGGACTTTTTGTTGTAGTAGTCTCCTCGCCTCTGTTACTCTCGGCGCCGAAGAATTTGTGTTGTAATGTTTCGACGCGGATGTTACCTGATGCAAACTGCTGCTCGTTATCTACTCGTCGCGTACTAAACGGCAGTCTACGGTGGGGTGTCTTCTGGTTCACCCACGTAAATAGAATACTACGATGGAAGAGAGAAGACCACGATATCCGAAATGTTCCTCCATGCTCGCCGCCAGTTGAAGTTTGGATTTTCTGTTACCACTTTGAGTTGTCCGTTCGATCGACGAAGTAACGATGGATGAGACTAGCAGAAGGTTTTGGCGGATCGGGAAGGGGAGATTTTCGAGAGTGCTAGGACCGGTTTTAGGCAAGGAAGGTCTGAAAGGGAGTTTCAGTGGCGGCGGGATTGTTGTGTTTAGACGGGAAAATGATGGGGAAGTGGATCTCAATCATGTAGATGACGGTTTAATGAGAAGAGATTTGCACTTCAACGCTGGTAGGTGCAGTTTGAGACCACCACTTTCCTTGAAACTCGAGCACCTTGCTGCATTGGCTACGGTCGCAGGTACTCCTCGAAACAGATGCCGTCGCATGGTAGCCGTCACTTTGCCAAGTGAGCTTGCTTGTGGAGAGCATGGGGATGTGGCAACCGTACTCACATTTTCGACAACAGAGAGGTGTTTAGAAGGGCTACTGATGAAGTGACAAACTGCGTTGCGAATGTAACCAGGCTAGTCTTGAGCAATTTCGTGGACGAGTCTCGTCCCAGTTTGCCTTACTCATTTCTTGCACAGAGCTTGAAAATGCAACGCCGAGAATTTGTGTTGTGTTTTCCGTTCGTAACCAGGGCACAGTAAAGGGTTATTATTAAAGCCCACATTGATTGCTGTCGTTTTGGCTTCATTTAGTCGCGCCCCCAGCTGCTTGACCAAAACGTTGAAATAAATCTCGCATTGAGTTTATCTGCTCCACACTGGTGACGATTGCACTGATGTCGTCGGCATACGCAACGATCAAATTCCCATCACACACTTGTTCCAGGCGTCTGTAATAGAGGATGAAGGTACAAAACAAATAGGTGCATGGAGAGAGGATCTTCCTTGCCGACCGATCGTTGGATCTGGAAGGTGCAGATAGGAAGCCGTTGATTAAAAGCCGAGACGAAGACGATGCTGCTATTCGGGAGTAGATTCACCATCGCTGTATCGAAACCCAGGTCACGCATTGTGTTAAAGAGAAAGGAATGATCAACACGGTCAAACGCATGGTCCAAATCAAATCCAATTAGCTTGGCTGATCGACCGTTTGCTTTGAGCTGGGCGATTCTGTCTTTATTGCAGAGTTGCCGGAAGATTCTTTCCAGGGCTGGAGCATTTTGTGCGTTCGTTAATACGTTGTGGTTCGGAGCACATTTTCGATTCGTCGTTTTAGAATTCTGGAGAGAATTTTATAGTCGAAGTTGACCAAACTGATCGGCCGGCGTGACGAGCTGCATCTCCGGCATTATGTTTTTTCATAAGCACGATCACTCCCATCGACAAACTGTGTGGGGAAATTGAGTTTAGTGCTTCATTAATGACCAAATTAAGTTCACGGTGGATCACATTAAACGTCCGCTGGTAAAATTTTTGGCAGACCATCGGGTCCGGGGATTTCTTCGATGAGCTTGTTCGAATGGCTGATAGAATGTCGACAGTAGTAATCTCGCTCATGCAGCTTGCATTGACATTGTCTCGCTCGGGTATGATTCTGTGGGATCGGAAAGCGCCACCTTCCCCACTTGCTCAACATTTTCTCTGCATAGAGTTGGTGAAATACTGCATCATCCTCACGAATCTCGTTGGAGTCGTCGATTACTTCTGCCTCTTTCATTTCGTAGCTGTCCAATGATAGTTTTCCGTCTAGTTCGTTCTCCTAACTGGTATGTGGATAATGTCTCGCCAGCAACAAGCGTCTCATTTATTCGTGTGAATATTTCTGAGAAGCGGCGCTGGTGGGTTAGTAGTTCCGCTTTTAAGCGATTGATCGTTACAAGCATGGCACGATTGTTATGGATAACCATCATATGCTTGCCGTAGCTGTTCATAGAGACGTTGTTGCTCACGATAAAAAGCCTCGAAGGAAAGTTTTGATTTACTTGAAGAAAGATTTAAGTTTCGGCTTAGCACATGAAAGCCACCATTCCATCCACGAAGCATAATTTCGACGTTCTCGAGTCCAATACTGCCATCTTGTTTGGAGTTCTTCAATGTTTTCCGTGGTTAGAAGGTGGGGACGGAGAGACCAGAATCCACGACCAGGTGCTTTGTCGGAGAGGGGAAGGCATATTCTCGCTGTAACTGCTTTATGGTCCGAGAAACAACAGACATGTACAGCTGTTGCTCTCAGCTGTTCTCGAAGGCTGGCGCTGATGTATAGCCGATCGAGCCTGACGACGAGTTGTGTGTTATGTATGTGTAGCCCGTATCTCGTGATCGAGTTGCTGCTGCACATCGAGTAGTTGAAGCTGTTGCACGGTGGATTGGAGTGCAGGGCTCGAATTGGAACCCGTTGCGTCGCATTGCCGTATGACACAGTTAAAGTCACCTCCCAGGATAACGTGATCGGTGCGATGCCGTAAGTAGAAAGCTACGGTGCTGTTGAAAAACCGTTCCCTTTCAGAACGGAGCGCAGATCCCGATGGGGCATACACATTACATATGGTGGTGTTCTGGATTCGTAGTGAAAGTAATCTTCCATCGAGGCTTTTTTCAACGTGCGAGAATTTAAAGTGTTCTTTGAGAGCGATTGCCGTTCCTCTTCGTGCATGATCCACATTGCAGATGACGTTATAGCCAGGGAGAACAAGCTGTTCGTTTTCGACCTCCTGCAGGAGAACGATGTCTAGGTCGGTGGTTCGGATGAAAGTGCGAAGAGCGTTTATTTTAGTTGTATTGGTTATCGTGTTGATGTTTATAGTTCCGATATTTACGCTGGTGTACTCCATTTTTACAATACTTCATCTTCAGACATTCGGCCGTGTTCGTTGCTGGATGTATTCTCGTGACGCATTTTCTTCCTGGTGGCGATCGTCTGCTACGCAAACGACGGCTGCTGTTTGAGCTGTGCGATAATTGAGAGTTGTCCGTTTCATTCCCATCGGTCTTCTGTAGTATGGTCGAGGCGCTAACGAGAGGTGCATTTGGCGTGATTTTATGGGGAAGCTGCTCTCCGGTGGATTTAGGAACGGAGGGGCCATGGTGTTCGACTGCTGAGCCTTTACAGCGTGGGTTACGTTCGGCTTTGCATTTCGCTGGTGCGATGAGTTTTGTTGTACCAAAGGACTAGGTACATGGAGTGGGGCATTGTTCGGCTTTGCCGGTTTTTTCAGCGATGTTGACTGTTTCGCAACGTTAGCATATGACTGGTCTGCAGTGAGTTTTTGCACCAGTAGTTTCTTGTTCTGTACACATGGAATTCCAACATGTACAAACTCTTGGCAATGTAAGCACGTCTGGCGCTGCCCTCTGTATCCTACCGCCGTGTCCTCTCCGCCAATCGATACGAGAGAAGGAATATTTTTCTCCACGACCATCCGCACGATACGAACCCCAGTCTTGACGCCACCGAAGCCGGAACGCTCGTCCCACAGTAGGTCACGAATGTTGAGAACGTCTCCGTAATCGGAGAGAAACATGGCGATTTGGTTGTTTGTGATGTCGCTGGAGAGATCAAAGAGGCGCACTTCCACCGCTCCGTCCTCCATCAGAATTCGCAGTTTGAAGGCTTTCCCGTCGAACACGAATTCGTGTTTGTTGTCGTGTTGTTGGACAATCTTTTCGGCAAGTGCGAGGTTGTCGACCTCCACGAAGGTACAACCAAGCCGTTTGCTTGGCTGCAGCAAACGTACATTATCACGTGTGAGACCGAGCTCCTTTCCGATGAATTTAATGATTTCTTCATGGGAAAGTTGTCTCGGAAACTGCGAGTAATCGACTCTAAACGTATTTTCGCGACGAGGCATCGCGGTGGCACAATAGAAACAAACTATGCGAAATATATACTGTAGCAACGGAAAGTGTATACGATCAAAAATAAACGGATTAAATAGTCTGTGAACGACTTCTGAATTCGCTCCTTCGAAATTTCGACTGAACGGCTTCAGAGTTGAGCGCTAACTACGTTAATTTGAAAAGAGTGTATAGTTTTAAGTACAACCTGCCGGAGCAGGTGGCATGGTAAGATGTGTGTAAAATCAGTGTCTTTGTCTACGTTTGATGTGGAGGAGAAAAAGATGCGCGGTTTGGTCAGTAAGAAAATCAATGGTCTCGTAATTGTGTCCGAAGATGGGCGTATGACTAATAGCAGGACTTATAGGACCATTTTTCGCTCATTCAATCTCGGCTTCCGTAAACTAATGGCTGATACTTGTGAAGAATGTGGTCGATTTTGTGTCAAAATCAAGCATGTCACCGATAATTCAGAATTACAATTACTGAAACATGCTCAAGAGGAACATCAGTTGAAGGCTAAACATGTCTACGAGATGAAAAAACAGATGTAATGGCTGCAAAACAGGACGATGGAGTTGTTACAGTTTCTTTCGATTTACAAAAGTGTCTACCGACTCTCACTTGACGTGTGGGCAAGCGTATTACTGCAGACAGTTGTATACGTTAAATTTAACAGTGGTCGAAACCAACAATCGACAAAATATGGCTTACTGTTTTTTGTGGGACGAGTCAAAAGCCCGTCATGGTGCACAGGAGAACGCCTCGTGCCTTCAGAGTTACTTGCGATGTTTGGTGAGTAATGCTGCATCAAAAAGAGGGAGTTCAATCCACCAAGGGAAGGTCCATTAATTATGTCACGCAGTAAGGGGGGAGGGGGGGTTTGGGAAAACGTGACGATCCATACAAACAAATTTAAAGGTCCATACAAAAAACGTGACAAGGGGGGGGGGGGGGGGTTATAAAAAGTCAATTTTTGCGTGACGTAATTAATGAATGTTCCCCAAGTGAACTTTTATTCTGACAGGTGCAGTTGCCAGAACTTGAATTTTCTTATGGTTATGATGTTTGCCTCAGCGTTGCCAAGTATACCGATTTATCGGTATTTATACCAATTTTTATTCTCAATGCCGATATACCCACGAGGGCTCTGAAAATACCGATTTCCAACTTTTTATACCGATAAATACCAATTTTTAATGAAAGTTATTTCAACATTATACTTGGTTTATTATTTATCAGCGTGTATTTTTAGATTTACTACCCCTCGCCATTCTTCAAATGGAAAACCCTGCGACTGCGCTGCCAGTGCGTATTTTGTTTTTAGCTTCTGTTTTTGTTTCCTCCGTTGCTCACTTGGTATGCGAGGTGAGCGAGAAACGGAAAAAGTTTCAAGTTAGGGTTAATGGATGCTTGCCATTTTAAGCATTTAATTTGAAAGTAGATGTGCAGTTGTTAATCTATTATTTTCGGTAAAAAGTGAAAATGCCGAGGTGTAAAAAGTTGTGCGATGCAAAATATACAGCTGGTTTATCCATTGACAATTATTTCCCTCGAATCGGTAAGTTGAATGTTGGTTTGAGCAAGAACCAAAAAAAAAAACTAGTCCGAATTTTCAACAGGCGCCCAAAAGAGGGAAGCGCACCGAAATTCCACGAATGATGGAGATGTGGCGGAAAGTGCTGATCCCGCACCAGAAACAGCATTGATTTCAAACCCTGTTAGGGATAAAAAAAATCTAAACCGGATTCATATTCTCAGGCTCGTAAAAAAAAATCAAACGACTCAAGATGAAGGTAGCGAAACATCATCGCATGAATCAAACTCTTCATCTTCAGGTAAGTTCACTGCTTTTTCGACTTTGCTAGTGGCCTCAACCAGAATTACACAAAATTTATTGTGAGAGGCATTGATTTTCTGCATAGAAGTCGAAATAAAATGTGTTCTGTTATCAAACTTTAGGTCTATTAAACCTAGATATGTAGTTTTTAAAATCTTTAAAATTTAGTACAATGCATAGAAACTTTACGTAAAAATACGACTGATAAGAACAGATATTTCATTAGAGACAGAACAAAATTGGCACGCACCATATTTGTACCGAATAATCTTCAAAATAAGTATGAAATATAATAACTGATACGATCCTCAAATTGGGTACCAGGGCTAGCATGTAGTTAAATTGCATTTGTTTTTATAATTTTTGTTAAAATTAACAAGAATGAAAAGTAACATTTGAATATGGTTTTCTACAGGTTGTGCTTGCTCTTTTCATTATGTTATATTGTTAAATACTCGATAAAATATCACCTCTTCCCAACTGCACTCACGATTTAAAGTAATTTGGTTACAAATTATTGATTTAGACGGAGGAAAGAAGGGGTATTAGACATGTTGTAGATATCGAATCATTTTACGAATAAGTGTGGTCAAAACCGGTTCTTGTTTCTTAATTTAAGTTGTAGTTTAGTGCTAAATCTTCAATCTGTGAGAATTTATAGTCATTACTGTGATTTAAATAAATGAGTGTTTTTTATACATACCTTTTCAATAAATAAGTTCCAAACTACTACAGATAAAGTGATTTAACTTTTCCACGGTTTTGTAATAGTAAGATCATACGATTTATTTAGATATGCGGATTGATAAGAGGTTGATACCAATTGAAGTCGAATCCAAAATTCATTTATTTATAAATTTGTCTCAAATTTTTAACGTAGGACTACGTTTTTCTTTTCTATACCGGGTGCCGTTTCAAAATTTTGAAAAATGAGAGCGTTACGCAAAAGTGAAAGGTTTTTGGACGCTTATAACTCTCGTTCGACTAAACAGAATGACTTCATACATACACCATTTGATCAAAAAGACTCACAAATTTTTCGCATTGAAATTTGAATGTTTAATTAGTATAAGTAGTTCAATTTTTCATTTGAAAATGGCCTTCTTTTGCTCCCATACAAATTTGCATATCAACAGGTTGAAAAATGTGATTTCCCTAGCAAGGTCATAGGAAACGAGTAACAAAGGTCTTCTTCTTCTTCAAAATAACTTTTCCCCGTCTTACAAAAATTTCTGAACGCAAAAAGCTATTGGTCGAAAATGACATCATATTTGCGCTACGCTCTGATTGGTTCATACTGCCGCATTTACCGTGCCAGCAATTTTGAAACATGTGGGAACGACCAACGAATTAGTTCACGCTGTGCATCGGTATGCGACGGATGTGTTTGTGGAGCACGTCGGTGGAAATCGCTGTCAGATAAAACAAAAGACCAGAATCATCCCACATCACCTGCAGATGGCCAGCCACAACGATGAGGAGCTGAACGAAGAAAGAAAGCCCAAGGGAAATCGCAAACTATTTTTCCCGTGTCAATTAAATCCGTCCTTTTCAGGGCGACCAGCTCACTAACTAAAGAGTTTGGTTGAAGTTTTCTCTTGTGCTGTTTGAAATTTAATTAACGCGTCACGGCTGAACATAGCATTCATTAAACGTCGCGTCCCATAGTCATAGTATATCACAAAGGATTAACGAACAAAATTGACGAATCCAGGTTGAAAAAGAAGAAGAAGACACCGAGTGGTGATAAATCTGACAGCTTCCATGATAAAGCATAGGACGAACATTTAAAAATGTTTCTCAGAAATTCAAACAAAATTCTAATTGAAAGTGGTTTGTTGTATGATGGAAGAAAAATCCAGAACTGTACAATAGGGGATTGTAAAGTTCTGGATTTTTCTTCCATTATACAACAAACCGCTTTCAATTAGAATTTCGTTAATTTTATTTTGCTGAAAATTTCTTTTTGAAAAAATTTGAATTTTTCTTCAATCATACAACAAACCGTTTTTAATTAGAATTTCATTTGAATTATTTAGAAGCATTTTAACATGTTTGTCCTATACTTTAACATGGGAGCTGTCAGATTTATCACCACTCGGTGTCACCTTCTTTTTCAATCAGGATTTCTCAGTTCTAGAAGGGATAATTTGAGCCGGAACTGCGACACGTCAGAGACCGACCATGTGGTTGAGTTCGTCATAGTTCCTAGTTGTGCATACCGAATTAGTTGCTGTTAGTAGCAAGCAGATTAGTCATATTTCTGTTAAGAAAATCATCCGTCTAGCGTGCACTAATCAAAAATAATTATTGTGGCACAATGACTAAAGTTCGTCCCATTTGATGCAATTTGTATCACACTGCCTTCGTTGGTACCGCCTTCTTTTGAGCAATAGCATCCGACGCTATAACATACCAGCTCTTTGCAGAATTTTGTTTCAGTCTTACAACAGTCGTGGAGCTGAGCAGTTAGCGGCAACATGCACCGTGGAGGGTGCACTGGCGAGCAGTCGTGTAGTTGGCTGTTGTTGCCGATGGTCCTGTCAACTTCGCTGTGAGAACATATTTGCTGAAGCCTGCGAATTGGCGGGAAAAAGCCGGCCGTGACGAGACAAAATTTCCAGAAAAACCCAAGTGGAATCGCAAACTATTTCTCCCCGTCAACTAAACCCGTCCTTTTTAGGACGACCAAATCAGTTTCACTAAAGAGTTTGTTTGGATGAATTTTTCTCTTGTAATGTAATGATGTTTGTAATTCAATTACCGCGTCACGGCTGAACATGGCATTCATTAAACGCCGTGTCCTGGAGTGTTTCACAAAGAACGTTGAACAACTAACGAACGAAATTCTAGAAGGGATAGTTGGAGCCGAACTGCGACACGTTAGAGACCGACCATGTTGGGTTCGTCGTAGTTCCTTGTTGTGCATAGCGGATTAGTTGTTGGCAGTGGCAAGGTAATTAAGAATATTTCTGCTAAGACTAATTAAAACTAATTATTGTGGCGCAATAATGATGATGATGATGAAATGTGTCTTTATTTATAATTTGTTTTAATGTTTACATTTGGTTTTACAATTTAATTGATTAGCCAGAGGGGCTCTTCATCTTCGTTCATTTTGTTTTATTTGTGGTGTGATTTGCTAACTTATTATCCTAGTGTACATATCATCCCCTATGGGGATTGGTTGGTTTGAATTTAAATAATTTGATAACCTACCTAACTACAATAACCACAATTTGAAAAACCTAGGGAAGGGGTACCAGGTCCCGAATGACTTGGTGGTCTGATAGATGGCAACGTGTCCTGTACCTATTGATAGTGTCACTAAAACGATCTTCGAGTGTTTTAATATCGGCCAGACGGTGGATCTCAGTATTTCTCGTCCGCGGAGGAGTGTTCAGTATTATCCTGAGAAACTTGTTTTGAACCCGCTGTAGTTTCAGGTGGTGTGTTTTCGCGCAGCTCTCCCAGATCGGCATGCCGTACTCGATAACCGGGAGAATGATCTGTTTGTAGATAGCAAGCTTGTTCTTCAGGGACAATGTAGACTTTCTGTTTAGCAAGGGGTACATAAGCTTCAACAGAATGTTACATTTTGTGACAGTCTTGTCAACCTGTTCCCTGAAGTTCAGCTTGCTATCCAGAGTCACGCCAAGATAGATGGCTGTATTGGTCCATTCCATCGTTGTGCCGTTTAGACAAATTTTAACATCCTCAGCCGGAACAAGCCTCGGCGATTTTGAGTGTGGAAATAGGATGACCTGGGTTTTCGCTGCATTGATGCAGATCTTCCAGTCTGTGAGATACTTCAACAGAACATTCAGGCTTCGCTGCAGTTTCGATGCGATCGCTCTCACTACCCTACCATTGTGGACGACTGCGGTATCATCGGCAAACAGCGACAGAGATCCGTTTTCAGGGAGTGGGGGTATGTCCGAGGTGAACAGGTTAAACAGAAGTGGACCTAGAATGCTTCCCTGCGGAACACCGGCGGAAACCTCCTGCGCATCAGAAACTGCACCATGCAGCGAGACACTGAATGTTCTATTTGATAAGTAGCTTTTTACCATCTTCACCAGAAAGACTGGAAGATTGAACCGATGCAGCTTGTACACCAGGCCATCATGCCAGACGTTGTCAAACGCCTTTTCCACGTCAAGAAGGGCCATGGCAGATGTTTTCGAAACAGACTTGTTTCGCCTGAGGATGTTAGTGACTCGATTCAGTTGACGTACCGTTGATCGACCGCGTCGAAAGCCAAACTGTACATCAAGCAGGATGTTGAGTTCGTCGGTAGATGCAAGGAGCCGACGGTAAATTGCTTTCTCGAAAAGTTTTGATACTCCCGAGAGAAGGCTGATGGGTCGATAGCTCTTGGAACATGAAGGATCTTTCCCAGGTTTCCGGATGGGTATGACTTTAGCTGACTTCCAGCACGAGGGGAAGTAGCTAAGTCTAAGGCATTTATTAAAAATTAATGCTAGATGTTCATAGAATTGGGAACTTAAGTGCTTGAGTTCCAAATTCAAAATTTTATCGAAACCTGGGGCCTTCATGTTCTTCGACGTTTTGATATAGGTCGACAGTTCGTCAGCTGTGATTTCTAGTTCCTCCGAAAAATCATTGGGATATAGATGGATGTTATTCGCATGCTCGTTAACGGCAGCTTCGTGAGGACTGACGATGTTCTGTCCAAGATTGTGTGAGCTGACAAAATGTCGACCTATCTCAGCAGCCTTCTCAGCGGGAGTAATCAATCGATCCTCAGAGTCATTGTTGTCTAGTGGGATCAACGGTGGAATGGGCCTAGGCTTGGTTTTTAAAATTTTTGTTAATTTCCAGAACGGCTTAGCACAATCTGGGAGGGCGCGGATTGTGTTGGCAAAGTTATTGTTTCTGAGATCCACCATTCTGGCCTTAATGATCTTGTTCAAACGATTGCACTCTGATTTTAACGCAGGCAAACCAGTACGTTGATACTGTCTGCGAGTGGTGTTTCGAAGACGGATCAAGTTTTTAGTGAGACTATCAATAGGTAAAGAGTTGCTCACCTGTGTTACTTCCGGAATGTGGTGTTCCCGGGCCTGGGAGATCGCCTGCTCGATCGACTGCAGTTGCCGATCGATGTCGTCGGTTGATTCAGGGCGCCTATCGTAATCGACCGTGTTGTCGATCTGATGACGGAACTGGACCCAGTTGGCGCGATGGTAGTTTCGCCTGGTTACGGAATGCCGGTTGACGCAGGACCCAACTTCAGCCACCACCGGATAGTGGTCTGAGCTGAGCTCCTGGTGAGCGATCGGCTGGCCGATGTTGTTCCCCATGTTGGTGAGGAAGATGTCTATCGTTGCGTGGACCCCGGATCTGCTCAACCGGGTGGGAGTATCCGGGCCCAGAATGGTGTAGTGGCCCTCTTCCAGGTCATCGTGTAGGATGGAGCCGTTCTTGTTCCGTCGTGCGTTTCCCCAGGTTTCATGTTTTGCGTTCAGGTCACCGGCAATAATGAACTGCCCATGCCTCCGAGTGAGCTTGATGATGTCGTTTCGCAAGATCCTATCTGTCCCGTTGTTTGTGCTTGCTTGTTTGGGACAATAGGCCGCGATGATGGTGATAGGGCCGACGGTGGATTCGACCTTGACTCCGATGGCTTCTATGAATTGGAGCTGCAGACTCGGAAGCATCTGGCAGTTGATGTTGGTACGCAGGGCGATGGCGACACCCCCTCCGGCGGAACTGGTTCGATCGAGTCTGATCAAACGGAAATCTGGCAGGAACACGTTGATCTCAGGCTTGAGATGCGTCTCGGTGATGATTGCGATGTCAATGGACCGCTCGTTGAGGAAGTTGATTAACTCGATGTTCTTGCTCTTCAGCGAGCAAGCGTTCCAATTTGCGATATTAACGATTTCACGGTCCATTGAGGAACGCAATCATCGCCTGGATTTGTTCTCCACGTGTTCTGCAGGATCGTTTGATGATGATGGCCTGGGTCAGGATTGCAACGACCTCCTCCGTTGATAGCATCGAATCATCGATCGCGCCAGATGTTGCACCGGAGTACGACGGTCCTGGAAGATCGCTTTGGGATGGTTGGGTTGCAGCAGCTGCAAACCGATGTTGAACCGATGGCCGACTGGGAACCGGACGGTTTGGTGGCACTTGTCGTGTTGGGAGAGCGGGAAAGTTCTCGGTCGTGAGGGCCGGAGGCGGACCAGATCGTCGTCGATGGCCGGGTTGGTTGTTGGCTGACGATTTTTTCCGGATTGCGATGAATTCTGCCCGCTTCGGGCATTCCCTGCTTGTCGCTTTGTGCGCCGCACCGCAGTTGGCACACACTGGCTCAGCATCTGGCTCCATCCGCTCGCAAGCATCGGCTTCGTGGTGTTTGCCGCAATCGACGCATCGCTTCGCCATGTGGCAATTTTTGGTGCCATGCCCGAACATCAGGCAGTTCTGGCACTGGGTGACGTCGCGGTGAATCGGTTGGTACCGGTCCCACTTCACGACGATGTGGAACAATGCTCTGACGTTCTGGAGGTCCTTCATGCACGTTGAGTTCTTTTCGAAGTGCACCTGGTAGAGCTGATCCCGATAGCATCTCGAGATGTCATGCCGACGCATTTTGTTGATTTGGACCGGTTTCAGTCCATTGGCCTTTAACTCGTCGGCCAGTTCCTCCATCTTCTTCTCCGGGAGGCCACGCAAAACCACCTTGAAGGGTTTGTTCGCTTCGATGTCGTGCGTGTAGTACTGCACGTTCATTTGCTTCAAGATTTCCTTGACAGCGTTGTAATGGGGAAGCGCCGAAACCATCAGCTTGTAGCCCTGCGAGCAGAGCTGGATTGTGCACCGTAGGCCCTTGTTGATGTAGTGGTACACCCTGTCGAGCAATCCTTCTGGGAATCCCTTCACAAAAAGTGGCGGCAATTTCTCCTTTTTTCAATTTTCGGTGTATCGCCGTTCTCCAGAACGGCGTACCGATTGTTAGCTAGTAGCTTTTGGATGACAGCACATCATCGGGTGAATTTAATCGGGAACGTTCCCCAATCGAACTTGTGCCGACATCAACACGCGGCGGCTTCCCCATATCGGGGTTGGGCTGTGTATCACACAACGCGACAGCAGACAGTGCACCACGCACCGAAACGAGAGAGCGAGAAAACCGAAAAAACTTTTTACAGCGCGAGCGAAAAACACGACCGATCGTGTCGCTTAGTAAAACTGGAATGTGGCGCAATAACAGAAGTTCGGCTTCTTTGATGCAATTTGTATCACATTGACTTTGTTGGAACCGCCTTTTTTCGTGCAATAGCATCCGACGCCATTACCAGAAAATTTGATTCAGTCTTACGGTAGTCGTAGTTCTGTGCACTGCAACATCTGCTGTTGCAACGCATTACACTGTAGGATGCACTGGTGAGTAGTCGTTATCCAGAGAGGTTGGTGCGGTTGGCTATTTGGGCCAATACTCCCGCCAACCTCCCGTCAATGCGCAGCGAGAAAGAAAGCTGCTTAAGCCTACGAGTTGATGGGAAAAAGCCGCCCGTGACAACAGCGGGACAAGAATTTTCCCCGTCACCTGCAGATGGCCACCTGCACCGACGAGGAGCTGAACCAAGAAAACCCAAGTTCAATCGCGAACAATGTTTCTCTCCCGTCAACTATATCCTTCCTTTTCAGCACGACCAAATCAGCTTGCTTATTAAAGAGTTTGTTTGGTTGAATATATCTATTGTGCTGTTTGAAATTTCAATCATTCTAAAGAAATCAAATAATTTTGAGAAAAAGAAATGTCGCAGCATATGGCTGCAAGTATGTGTTTCGATAGTTATCTTCTACGCGTTAAAGATTGTGGCCCTCTTTAAAACCAAACGGTCCTTTTAGGGCCACCAAATGCTATCTGAAGAGTTAACAATAGAATTTTCTTACATATTTACTTCCCAATGCTGGTCTGTCGTTCAATTGGCACTATTTCGACCTAGACGTCTATCGGCAATAAAAGACTTTGAATCCCAAAACAGACCACAATCATCTGCAGCAAGGTTTTGGAAAAAGAAAACGTATAGCACCTCATCTACTGGGTGCTCAAGCAGTTTAACCCGATTCGGTCGTTTCCTCCAAAGCGATAGGCATTATGAACAGCTTCGCAAATGAGATTTCCGAGCGGATTGAAAGCGTAGCTGGCCGACTGACTTTAATCAATTGGCGGATAGCCCTGACGTCTCTGGAAAGTCAAACCGCCTTTCAATTATGCTGCCGGGAGAGCTAGCTAAACACGAGGTTTCACGAGGTAAATCAGTTACATGACGAAATGAGGTGGTGGCCGTAGCTATTCCCTTGAACCCAAAATGGCCCTTTTCAGGGCCATCACAACAACTGGAAAGAGAGTTGACATGTCTTTGGGAGTGCTGGGGGCTTGGTTTTGGGGTGTTTGATTACGAAAATTATCTTTCGTGTGCCGAAGCCGTAATATTTTCGACATATGTACTTTTAGCAGTGTTGTACACACATAGGCCTAGTAGAAACCGTTAATTGGAGGTGAACGAAACCAGCCTCTTGGGTAAAAGATTCCCAAATGATCAATAACTCATTCGCACTACAAGGTATATTACGTGATAAACAGTTTCTTGATACCATATGTCATACATATTATTTCCTGTTAAAGCAAGGAGGGTTATTCCGAGAGTCGAAGTGACGTTTGTCACTTGGTGAAGTGAGAAGAGTCACCTGCAGTGACGTGACTCTCCATTTGATTTACCCAGAAGAGTCACGTCACTGCAGGTGACTCTTCTCACTTCACCAACTGACAAACGTCACTGCAACTCTCGGAATAACCCTCAAGATGTATGAATGTAGATACCAAGACAGGCTATATCAAATAGTAAAGGTTGTAGTGCGAACGTTTAGTGTATGGGAATTCGATTTGGAAGGAAACCAATTTCGGCCACTCTTTAAACAATCAAGCACATTTGCTTCGTAGTCCTACGTCAACTTTGCGTACAACCCGATTGGGCTGTCCCTTCTAGTTTTTAAAGATACTGTTTGAATGTCTCTGAGTTTAATGTAAATGAAAAACTAGAAGGGACAGCCCAATAGGGTTGTACGCAAAGTTGACGTAGGACTACGAAGCATTGTGCAATCTAGATCGCTTGATTGTTTAAAGAGTGGCTGAAATTTGTTTCGTTCGAAATCGAATTCCCATACACTAAAAATTTCGCACTACAACCTTAAATATTTGATATAGCCTATCTTGGTATCTAAATTCATACATAGGTTATCAAATTTTAACAAACAATGCCCCAACGGCTGAACTGAAAATTTCATGTAAAACATAAACACTTTAAACACATCAAAAACATAAAATTAAATAAAGCTGAAGAACCCAATGGGCTAAAGCACTTCAATCAACCACCCCGAAATCCAGCTTTCAGCTTTCCCAAACACATGTCAACTTTCTTTTCCAGTTGTTTTGTTGGCCCTGAAAAGGGCCATTTTGGGTTCGAGGGAACAGCTACTAACACCGCCTCATTTTGCCATGAAGCTGGTTTACTTGATCATGGCTTCGGTTCGCTCTAAAACCTCGTGTTTGGCTAGCTCTCTCGACAGCATGATCAAAAGGCGGTTTGAATTTCCAGAGACGTCAGGGCCATCCGCCAATTGATTTAAGTTATTAGGGCAGCTACGCTTTCAATCCGCTCGGAAATGCCATTTATGAAGCTGTTCATAATGCTTATTGCTTTGGAGGAAATGACAGTGTCGGGTTAAAATGCTTCACTGTTTGCCTTCCGAGATGGTGAAGCGAGAATGCACCATAAGAGCATATTGTGTTGATATGAGCGACCACCTGAAAATCATTATCCTTATTGCGCTGTAGATGGTTGTGGTCTGTTTGGGAATTCAAAGTCTATTATTGCCGATAGACGTCTGGGTCGAAATAGTGCTAACTGAACGATAGAACAGCATTGGGAAGTGAATATGTAAGAAAATTATATTGTTAGCTCTTTAGATTGCATTTGATGGCCCTAAAAAGGACCGTTTGGTTTTAATAATGATACGGCCCTAGTTGTATTTTCTACGATGGTAGAACCACATACTTTGCAGCCATATGTATGCTCCGACATTCTCAAAATTATTTGATTCCTATCGAATGAATGAAATTTCAAACAGCACAAAAGAAATATTCAACCAAACAAACTCTTCAATAAGCAAACTGATTTGGTCGTACTGAAAAGGACGGATATAGTTGACGGGGGAGAAACATTGTTCACGGTTTAACTTGGGGTTTCTTCCTGGTATTCTTGGTTCACCTCCTCGTCGGTGCGGGTGGCCATCTGCAGGTGACGTGGGATGATTCTTGTCCCGTTGTTGTCACGGGCGGCTTTTTCCCATCAACTCGTAGGCTTAAGCAGCCTTATTTCTCTCAGCGATGTTGACGGGAGCATCGGCCCAAACAGCCAACTGCACCAACTTCTCTGGATAACGAATGCTCACCAGTGCATCCTCCAGTGTGGTCGCACGCCTACTGTGTCGCTACAGCACATTTTGCTCTGCACAGCACTACAACTACCGTAAGACTGAATCAAATTTTCATTAAACGAAGTCAATGTGATACTTATTGCATCAGAGGGGACAAACTTCAGTTATTGCGCCGCAATAATTAGTTTTAATAAGTGCACGCTAGCGGATGATTTTCTTAACAGAAATTTTCCTAATTTGCTAGCCACTGCCAGCAACTAATCCGCTATGCATAACTAGGAACTAAAACGAACTAAACCACATAGTCAGTCATTGACGTGTCACAATTCGGCTCGAATTATCCCTTCTAAAATTTCGTTCGATTGCTGTTCAACGGTTTAATGATATACTCCGGGACGCGGCGTTTAATAAATACTATTTTCAGCCGTGACGCGGTAATTGAACTACAAACCGACAAAAGAAAAATTCAACTAAACAAACTCTTAAGCTTATAAACTGATTTGGTCATCCTGAAAAGGACGGATTTAATTGACGAGGGAGAAATAGTTGTCAATTCCCCTAGGGTTGTTTGTCTGGTCTCGGGTGGCTTTTTCCCGCCAGCTCGTAGGCTTCAGCAGCCATGTCTCTCTCAGCGAGGTTGACGGGAGCATCGGCAACAAAAGCCAACTGTATCAACGGCTCTATGCACTCCCGCTTCACTTTACTAAATTTTTGAGAACAATTATATGCTATATCTTTTTCTCTCACCGAAATGTTACTCAATTTTAGTAAGAAGTGGATCTAATCAAAAATTGAGTTGATCCACAGTTTAACGAAAATTGCGTAACATATCCGAGAGAGAAAAAGAGATAGCATACAATTATACTCAAAATTGAGTAAAGTGAAGCGGGAGTGTGGGCAACGACTACTCGCCAGTGCACCATCCAGGGTGCTTGCTGCCGCAAACTGTGTTGCACCAGCCACTGCACAGCTCTACGACTGTTGTAAGACTGAGTCAAAATTTCTGCTAAGAGCTGGTATGTTATGGCGTTGGATGCTATTGCACAAAAGAAGGCGGTACTAACGAAGGCAATGTGATACAAATTGCATCAAAGGGGACGAACATTAGTCATTGTGCCACAATAATTAGTTTGAATTAGAGCACGCTAGCGGATGATTTTCTTAACAGAAATTTTCCTAATTTGCTAGCCACTGCCAGCAACTAATCCGCTATGTATAACTAGGAACAATGGCGAACTCCACCACATGGTCGGTCTCTGATGTGTTGCAGTTTGGCTCGAATTATCCCTTCTAGACTTTTGTTCGTTAGTTGTTCATCGTTTTGAGATAATATAATCTGGGACGCGACGTTTAGTGAATGCCATGTTCAGCCGTGACGCGGTAATTGAATGGCAAACAGCACAATAGAAAAATTCAACCAAACTCTTTAGTTAGTAAACTGATTTGGTCGTCCTGAAAAGAACGGATTTAGTGGCGCTACTACGCCACTGCACAGCTCCACGACTTCCGAAATACTAAACTTGTTTGTTAACTTGTACTTGTTTGATAACCTTCATGGCTGCCTAGGAGACGTTCGTTACTTAAATATGGAATCTGTGCTAGGAAGTACAGTGTATTTAGTAAATTTACTCTGAAAAATCGACATTATAAGACACCACCTTATCTTTGCGTTATTTTAAATAGTTTAATGTTGAAAATCAATAGTTTTCATTATAAGAATCGATGCGTAGAAATATTTTCGATCGATTGGCGCAAAAATGTAGTAAATGAATGGAGAAACGACTGAGATATTAACGCTCAAAACCTGACCACATTTCGTGACGGTCGCAATAGATATTTTTTAAACTGTACCCCAGTATTGAAAACAAAGACGTAGTCCTACGTCAAAAAAATAAAATGAGGCGAGTTTGATTTTTTTAAATAGTATGTTACCAAAGTAATTGTCTCAATATTTAGTAAGCTGGGCAAAAGGTCTTGGGTCTTTACTTGATATTGTATGTTTGTAGATTAACATACAATATACGACTGCAAAAATGGTGCTGCTACAGGAAGCTGTGAATATGGAATTTCTCCTAGGTTTCAGACCAAAGTTCGTTCAAAGAATTTTTTTTTTAATTAGATAATATCAAACAGATTTAAAAAGTATTGTTTTGCACGATGTACTAAAAACATTAGTGAATACAAAATGCTCATTCGATTTATTCTATAAAAAATAACTTATATCTGAGCATGGCAAAAATTTACTTAATATGAGCATAATCAGAATTTTTCTGAACTTTGTTGTAATGTGGTGTTCATACATTCAATATTTCTCAAATTTTATTTAGGTTCAACAAAAACCGAACCCGAAAAGAAAAAGCCAAAAAAGTCAATCCAGCGCTACATTAAAGACTGGGAGAAAAAGTTGCAATGGATTACTGAAAGTCAGAAAGGAATTTTTATGCATACTGTGTAATTTTTGAACATGATATTAAATCCACAGGTGGTCTTTTGGATTTGAAACGGCATAGCAAAACGGCTAAGCACATATCAAATGGCAAAAAATAAAAACCAACAGTAGCACTCATACCATGACCAGTTACTTGTCGCAACGCGATGGCTCTATTGAAGCTGAACTCCGGCTTTGTGCGTGGGGGGCACAGCACAACGTTCCCATGAGTACTATTGAGAGCTTTGCTAAAGTAGCAAAAGACATTTTCAAGGACTCTAAAACGGCACAAAACATGAAACTGGGCCGAACTAAAATTACTGCGATCCAGACTAATGTGTTTGGTACAAGCCAGATAGAAGAGGTAATTAACTTGATGAGAACTAGCAAATGGAGCTTATTGGTTGACGAATCCACTGATGTTGCTGGTGAAAAAAACGTTGGCTATAATAGTAAGATCATGTAAGTGGTTTGACAATCGCTTAGTTATTCGTGACTATTTTTACAAAATAGTCCAGTCACTGATGCTAGTGCTACTGCTCTATACCAGCTGATAACCTCACTGTTTGAAATGGATGATGCGTCATACAAAAATAATGTGATAGAGGCTTGGTTCCGATGGTGCATCAAGCATAATTCAGTTGGAGCAGATGATGATCAAGCTTAATTCAGTTGGAGAGTTTTAACGTAGGACTACGTTTCTCTTTTCTATACCGAGTGCCGTTTCAAAATTTTGAAAAATGAGAGCGTTACGCAAAAGTGAAAGGTTTTTGAACGCTTATAACTCTCGTTCGACTAAACAGAATGACTTCATTCATACACCATTTGATCAAAAAGACTCACAAATTTTTCGCATTGAAATTTGAATGAAGTTCAATTACTATAAGTAGTTCAATTTTTCATTTGAAAATGACCTTCTTTTGCTCCCATACAAATTTGCATATCAACAGGTTGAAAAATGTGTTTCCCTAGCAAGGTCAGGAAACGAGTAACAAATGTCTTCTTCTTCTTCAAAATAATTTTTCCCCGTCTCACAAAAATTTCTGAACGCACTAGAGCTATTGGTCTCATTCATTCCAGTTCGATCAAGCGATACGTTCGGTCGTGTTTTTCGCTCTCTCGCAGTAAAAGTTTTTCCCCCGTTTTTCCCCTCGTCCGCTTTCTCGCGATTGCGTGTTCGGTTCGCGATTTATCGCCTGCGCTTGCTCATCTTCTGGTGGTGGCAAAGCAGAAAAA
Source organism: Aedes japonicus (assembly GCA_034211315.2). Classification (NCBI taxonomy): domain Eukaryota; kingdom Metazoa; phylum Arthropoda; class Insecta; order Diptera; family Culicidae; genus Aedes; species Aedes japonicus. The sequence goes on along the minus strand of JASCZW010006443.1, from coordinate 535 downwards.
AGTGTTGCAAAGTTCGGAAACATTTCCCGCTCGACCTATTGCCGTGGCAATGGGTCGAAAAAATCGACCAACGGTGACATATGCTCCCGAATCATTACCGCAACCGGGCAGCTCAAGCGGCTGCGCCACGATGACGCCGATCCAGTGGATCCGAACGCTCGTCTACTAGCGAGCAATCAATTTGCCGTGCTTCCGATCCAGGAGGTGCCAAAGAAGGTGAAAGTTCCCCGCTTTCACCACATCCAAGGACATTGCTGCTCTCAGGACCGAGCTTGCAGCTATCCAAATCCATCCGCTGTACAAGCTGTGCAGTAATGGTATTAAGGTAATGTGCTCGACGGAGGCTGACTACCGTGCTGTCGGCGCTCACCTAGTCGCCAAGCAGCATGAATTTTACACGCACGATGTACCCGGAAGCAAGCCTATGAAGGTGATCCTGCGTGGTCTTCCGAAGCTCACTCCAGAATCAATCATTACCGAGCTGCAAGCGGCGGCACTAAAGCCCCAGAAGGTGTTTCCCATCAGGCGCCAGCAA
>JASCZW010006442.1:0-95510 GCA_034211315.2 Aedes japonicus | reverse complement strand
AGCTCCTCCTGTCGCTGCAAGGCTGTATGTTCGGAGTTCCGTTTGCACCGGGGACACTTTGTTTTTACACCAGTCGAAAGCCTCGTGTTGGACCGCAATCAACTCTTTAGTGACCGAATCATTATCAAGATGAAAAATTCAACACTACACAATAATTTCCACTAAATATCTAATTTTCTCGAAAATTTGCAGATAAAACAAGCAGCGAAGCACAAACACCAGCCTAGGGCTGAAAATCTCGATAAAAAAGGGAAAGAAGAAAGAAGAATGTGATCTACGACAAAAGGAAGAACAGTGTAATTCTCATCGATGTCTCTGTACCGCTGCACCGCAACATCCATTCAACGTTATCTATTAAGATTACGAAATATCACAATTTGGTGGAGCTTAAGCAGATGTTGCATTTGAAGAAGGTCCGGTAATCATCTCAGCAATCGGAATTGTTTCCCGTACACTTATACGTTCTCTTGAAGAGTTGGAGCAACAAAAATTGAACTGAACAGCATTCAGAAAGCAGTGATTCTTGGAACTTGTAGTATGTCCGGTGGTTCCTGAATCATCATAACTAATCCAACCGAAGCAAACAAATTAAGATTTAAGTCTACAAAACTGACGAATGTATCCACCGAGCTTTAGTCTCTTTGGCCCCCAGACGCGAAATCTGTGAGAGGCGCTAAATAAAATACTAAACGCAATATAAATTTTAACAACACATCCAGTGTGGTTACAAGTTCACAAGCGACTTAGGAGTTCTTGAAACAACTAGAAGGGCGTTTCTAGTCTTCGTCAGTCACACTCGTATCGGAGACAATGCCATCGATCTCCACACCTCGAAAGGGCACATTTATACAGTATTAAAAATTAAATAAATCGTAGTCAGCAATCTTACTAGCTTCTGCTAGTTCAGTGCTTCCACACGCAGCAATTCTCTCAAAATATGGAAAGGAGAATTCAATGCTCGGACTGTGGAGTGAGGCAGCAGATGTACCAACGTTAGAGGATGCAGCCTGCTGAAAGCTCTGGCAAAACTGGAAGTTACATTTCAAACACAGGTTCCGCCAGCAATTTTCGCAGGGACGGTCATCAATACGATGTTACCTTGTGTAGTCCGTTGCTGATCACAAATATGAACTGGAGAGTGTGCGATGAGTATACCCATAGTGACCAGCTGGCGATCCGGTATAGCATCGGCCAGCGAAATCCCATCACAATACGAAGGACAAATAGATGCGAGTGAAAGTGGACAACGGAGGTCTTCGAAAAGGAACTCTTCGTTTAGGCACTTCGGTTCGACAACGAACTCTTGAACCGAAATGCGGATGAGCTGACGAATACGTTAGTAAGAGCATGCGACGCAATCATGCCGAGGAAACTGGAGCCGAGGAACAAGTAATATCCTGCTTACTGGTGGAGTGAGAAACTCAGCATCCTTCGCGATAGTTGTCTCAGAGTCAGAAGACTTATCCAGAGAGCTCAACCCGCAGCAGACAAAGAGATACATAGGCTGATGTTCCGAGCGGCCTGGACCGGATTAAATTGAGGGATAAGACTGAGCAAGACGAACTGCTTAAAAAAGCTGTGCCGATCCGCTGATGTTAACCCTTGGGGCAGCGCGTACCGTATTGTCATGGCGAAGATGAACGAACCACCAATGGCTGCAGAGCTATGTCCAGCAAACTGACGTGGCCACGTACACCGTACAACAAGGAAAAGAGAAGTAATGTTAATGGCATTCAAGTCTCGAAAGAGGAGCTTGTGGCAGTGGCAAAAGGGCTTAAGGTGAGGAAGGCACCCGGACTGGATGGAATCCCACTGAAAGTGGCGATTCAGGCATTTCCAGAAATGTTCAGGGATGTGCTGCAGAAATGTCCGGCCATTTCCCCGAAACCAGTGTTGCTGCTGAAGCCAGGAAAAATATCGTATAGGCCAATATGCCCATTGGATACGCTTGGAAAAATCCTGGAGAGGATCATCCTCAACAGGCTGACGAAATTTACCAAGAGCGAGCACGGGCTATAGATGATGCATTTCGGTTTCCGGAAGGGGAAGTCTACGGTGTATGCCATTTGGACAGTGGTCGAAACAGCCGTAAAGGCGTCCAAACAGAAGCGGAGAGGCAATCGATATTGTGCTGTTGTAACCATTGACGTTGAGAACGTCTTCAATAGTGCCAGCTGGGAGGCTTTTGCCGAGTCGCTGAACAGAATAAAGGTCCCTGATTACCTGTGTAGAATTCTGAAGACTTACTTTCAGAACTGGATGTTGATTTACGAGACCTCCGGTGAACATCACGGCGGGAGTTCCACTAGGTTCCATCCTTGGCCCAACACTTTTGAACGGGATATACGACGGTGTGCTGACGCTAAAGCTGCCCAAAAGCGTAGTGAGCGTTGAATATGCAGATGACATCTTATTGTCAGTGAAAGGCGAAACACAGGAAGAAGTGGAAATGCTGGCTATCGAAGCAATCGGCATAATTTGAAAATGGATGCAGGCGTCAAAGCTGCGGTAGGCTTACGGGGGTGCTGATGGTCAGCAACTGCAAAGCGGTGCAGCGATCAGAAATCGCCATCAGAGGGCGTGCCATAGCACGTGCTGAAGTATCGGGATGCGATGATCGACGACCGGCTAAATTTCGTCAGCCACGTAGATTATGCATAGCTACAAACCTAGCAGTAGGCGGCGGCGTCTACTGGTTAGTGTATCACCATCGATACTGAGGTACAGGTGTCCAGCCTGGGTCACAGCGGTGGAAACAAAGTGAAATCGGGTGAAGTTAAGCAGTACGTTCAGGCTCATGGCCATGCAAGTCGTGAGTGCGTGACGAACTATTTTATTGGATGAAGTATGCGTCATTGCCGGAATGATCCCTTTTGGCATCACTCTCATGGAGCACAATGAGTGTTATCAGCGGAGAAATACCAGAGAAGTTCGAAAGCTGGTGAGAGCGGAGTCGATGGCGAATTGGCAATGGAATTGAAACACGGGGCGATCGATGGACGCACCTGCTCATGCCGGATTTGTCGATCTGGATGAAGAAGAAGCAAGGAGAGGTAAACTTCTACCTTACGCAGTTTCTGTCTGGCCATGGTTGGTTCAGCCAATATTTGCACCGATTTGAACACGCAGCGTCACTCTTTTGTCCGGAGTGTGCAGATGTCCAAGGGGCATTGGAACACGTGGTCTTTGACTGCCCAGGATTCGAACCATTGCTAAGCGAGATGCCTGCCATCAGTGGGGCCAAATTACGTCGTCTATAGAATTTGTCGTGACGAAAGTACTTGGAATGCTATCAACGAAGTACTTACGCAAAATATGTTGGCTCTTAAGGAGCGAGTTGTTGAGTGAAGTAACGGGTTGTCGTTCTTCGGTGACGTTCCAACGTCGGGGATATTTCTGTCAATGTTCGGTAGATCCGCAGTCAGGGAGAACTGTAGTCGATAACGTCAGTATGTAGGCGCTAAATGGCTCACCTTGCTTTCGGAATCCACAGGCGGGTAATCCACCGTCGGAGTAGGATAGATCCACCGTTGAAGACTACTCATCTCGATAATGTTAACGATGAGAGCTGATTGGCTGAACCAAGTTAGGTGTGAGCAAAATGGCTGTGGCAAGGAGTAGGAGCTAAATGGCAGGGTAATAAAACATCAATAAAAATGTAAAAAATAGCACTAAAAATATATGCAATTTCCATTAAATTATTAAACACGGTGCCAACAAAAAAATAACAATTTGCACTAAAAAACTTAAAATAGCAACAAAAAACCATTATTCACTTTATTAATTCAAAGTCGACCGGTAAAACTTTCAAAAAAGGCATTGGAAATTAGTAGCAACGCAACTAATTGGCTGATAAGTTTTCCGTCATAGCTAATAAAGTTCCAGCGGTAGACATGTGACAAAGACGTTCTAACACTTCAACTCTTTCCACGCAATCGCAATAAAAAATCAAAACATTAGATTAAAAATTAAAAAGATTTTTTTTTGTTTTCATTTGGAAGATTTGAGAAATTGAACTATTCTTGTCACATGTTCACCGCTAGAGCTTATTATTATGGCGGAAAACTATCAGCTTATTATTGCGTTTATACTAATTTCCATTAGCTTTTTTTGACGAAGCCTACCGGTCACTTTTGAATTGATCGCAAGTGAATAACCAATTTTTTATTGCTATTGATGAGTTTCTCAAGTGCGAATTGTTATTTTTCGTTGCCACTTGTGTTTAATGAATTAGGTGGCAATTTTGTGAACTTTCAATGCTAAATGCTCATTAATTAGTGCCAGTATATATTTTAGTCGGAGCTAAATGGCTCTGTTGTGGCCGAATATTCCTTTTAATTGGTTTGAAAGTTAACCTTTAAAAAAATGCGCAACCATCAGGGAAAGTTTTCATCGTGATTTTTTTAAATGTTTCTGATTGCTCCTGTCTAAATGTGAAGAGTTGCTATAGAATCCGTGGTTTGGGAACTAAGAAGACCCAGGAAAAGTAAAGAGATGACATTTTTAGACTAGAAGCGTGTGATGCTTTTAATTTTGTTTTGAAGTGAACAATTGATTTTTGACGCCACAGCAGCGACTCAAGATGTTAAGGCATGATAAAAGAGACGAAGCAATTGGTACTTCACGAATATGGTGTAATGCAAGCATTTTATTGATGACTAGCAGTACGAATGTTGGTTACAATGTATGATACATGTATTCAATGTACGAAAACTGTCTTTGCAAAACGAGCGTTAGCGATTTAACGGAAGAATATTGTCAATGCTCTTCATAATATCATGACTTTGGTGTAATTTATTTTTAGAAATATTGTTAATATTTATGCACTTGAAAAAGTTTGCACACAATATTAACTCCATAAATGATAGGAAACAATAAGTTTCTTGAAACAAATTTGCACACCCATTAAAGGATGGAACAGTAGTTTTTCATTGTTATTTGTAATATCTTCAAATCACGACAACAAATTTTTAAACTCTATTAGAAAATCTTCCAACATTTTAATTCAATATAACTTTCGCCAGTTCCAACGCAAAACGGTTCAAAACGGAAAGTTACGGCACATCTAAGTTCCTTCATATGTTGCATCCTGAGCGCACTCACAGCACGTAGCAACCGCTGTGAATGCAATCATCGAAGGCTTTTCCCTGAAAGGAAACCTCACACGTGATAAAAACATTCAGTTTATGCTGTCTGCTTTTCCCACTGGCAGTAAACAACTGCTCCACGTAGTTTGCACAGAGAATTACATTGGTTTAAACTTTCTCGGTATAACTGGCACAACACCTACCATTAAATTTGTCCCTTTCAATTGGACCGACAGAAACTACGATCAGCATGTATCCATTTAAATGCTGAAGGACCTACGTTGTTCGTAGTTTCTTACTTCCTAATGGTAGGTCCATGGAGAAAATGGATCTGTTTTGTTCTGGGAGGAGCAAGCTGATGTTAATGTTGATAATGATTCTGACGTTCCAGCTGGTTGTTAGTCTCAACAAATATTATAGGCAGTGCTCTTATGAAGAATAGGAAGAGCGGGGCTGGACCAAAAATAGAAATATGCAATTCGAGTGTTTGAAGTACAAAGTTCCAATATTTGTTGTTAATGGAGAAGAGTTTATTTTATTGAAAAAAAAAGCACTGGGTATGTTTAACACGCAACTGGTTATGGTTAACTACGTTAAACTATTCATTGCATAATATGTTCAAGCGAATCCTAGAGGGTTTGAGCTGTTTAGTGAGAAACCGTAACTAAAATTAGAAGAAAATGAGTATTTTCCATTTAATTCCAACTACCATTGCATATCTTGACAGATACGCGTATTTCATCTACAATGTGCAGACATCTTCAGTGTTCGCAGTTATTAAAATGCCTCCGCTCAATTTTAAAACTACACAGAAAAAAATAATTAATTTTAACAAGCGTTAGAAATATCCTCGTTTAAATCCAAGCTAAAGCAGGCGTAAACAACGTGAAATTGTTTGCAACTTATCAAGTGCCATACAACAATATTGGCAATCTCTTCATACAACAGGCTGATTCAGGCGTTATCTGGTTTAAATTTACTTGAAATATCCCATTATTTTGCGGCAAATCTAGCGTTCCCTTTATGTGCATGCGATAACGCAGAAAATTCAATGTTTTTTATCTGTGTACTTCTATTCAATTTTCACCGCCTGCCGTGAGCTAACGGAACTATCAATACTTTCTCTTAACAACTTTGTTCCAGCAAAAATTGCTGTCTACTTCCTAGAGCATCATGCTGATGAGAAATTATTTTCTCAAAACAACATGCAGCATATGTTTTGAAATAACACCGCCTTTAACCTTCTTGACCAGCTTCAGACGTTTTTCGAAACCGGCACAAGCTGCGTGCCGCACGACTTCCATCGGCATTTCGTCCCTAAATTCGTTTGATTACGGTTTTTAATTGGTTCATATTAGACGCCCTGTGATCACTTACCTTCGCCAGTATGTATGACTATACGAAATAATCCAAGGAATCAGATCTGGTGAAATGGAGGCCATTCATTCTTGTCCAAAAAGTCACTCAAATTTTCATCGGTCCAGCACTGAACGAGATTTGCAGTATGCGATATGCGCTCCGTCCTGCTGTACACATAGTGATCATCTCCAAGCACCTCTTGTACATATGGCGTGACAACTTCCGTTTTTTAATATACGGCATTCAACTTTCGTTTATAATATACGGCATTCACTTTAACGCCATTTTCGATGAAAACCAGTGGAAATTTGCCTCGTTTGCAAATTCCTCCCCAAACCATCACTGACGCAGCACTTTGGAACCGTGGAACATCCCTATCACCCTCTGGAACAGTTATCGAAGAGAGAGCCCACAATCTATCGTTCTGGACATTGTGGGATTGTTGCAAGACGAATAACTTTTCGACGGAAAAGATAAATTCTATCCCACCGTGCCGCGACAAAAGCAGACTTACTCTTTCGAGTCGTTTCTGCTTGGAAGGTTCCGAAACTCCGTGAACCTATCGTTTCTTGAATGCTTGGAATCCGAGGTCATTTTGCAGTTTATTAGCATTCAGATCTGCGGCCATTTAACGTACCGAGCGCTGTGATTTTCGTCCCCCTGACCACTTCAACAACCCTCTGCAGTCCACACTGCTCACGCTTGCAAACGCTTTTTATCCAGCATACTACATAAAGCTCTGCAATCGCTGGTAAGAGATAAACACCAAATGAAAACAATCTCGGACATAACCTAAAAGCGTTTGTATAAACAAAGTGAAACTACACCAACACATGCGTGAAACATGTTGAGTAGTTGCACGACGCCAATGAAAGGAAAAAGTGTATGAGAATATATTGGACACGGTGTAAAGTGTCTGATTCCAGATTTTTAGGACTTACTAACTTAAATAATAAGTAATATATAATTGGATATAATAAATGACTAAACAACTTGGTATTCAAGGGATTTACGGTTGACTCTCTTCATATTTATATATGTGACTCAACAGGGCTGATACTAAAATAATTTCAAACTTTTCTTGGCTGATTACCTTCATGAACAAGAAATTAGAAACTCTTAGGGACTGATTCACTTATTTTTAAGTGATTTTAGATGAATTAACATACATTGAAGTGCGTTAAAAATGCTAATGTTCGATTCACTACGTGTTTATGCCATTACATAGTTTTCAGAAATTTATAAATGTTTCATTTTCCACACTTTTTCAAAATTTAATAATATAGTATAATATTATTCTGAAACAACGTAAAAATCAAGTGATTCCAAACTTTCAATAACCGGTTCCAAATTTTTCACGAACAACTAACTTTATATTTAAGTAAATCAGTATTGACTCACATAATATTGTTATGATTAAACGCTTTGCAATTCATATTGAAATGAATCCAAACTTTTCAGGATGGGTTCACTTCATTTTTAGGTGATTCCAACGTTTTCAACTAACTTACCGCACTTTCAAGTGATTCAATGATGATTTACTGATTTTAAACTAAAGAGCGTTGATTCACACAATTTCTACGTGATTTTAAACTTTTCAGGAAGATTAGACGCCTCTCGCCAACTAAGGAGTGTATCGAAAATAAGCCATCCACTAACTTTCTTTCAAATTATGTTGAAAACCGATATTTTATTCATACAAAACATTGATCCTTCATTGTACGAGGTTAAACTTGAACATAATGAAGACCGGATGAAATTTAAGTTAATCCTTCACGAATTTTCGAACTTTGGATCGAATGCTCTTCATCAAGTTCCGGACAAGTGTTGCATCGCAGTTTTTGGACGCTTGAGCCCAAATTTTTTTGAACTCCTGCATGTTCCCAGCTGCCTTACCAGTCTTCTTGAAGACCATCTTCACGATTGCCCAGTAACGTTCGATGGGTCGAAGCTGAGGGCAATTTAGTGGATTGATATTTTTCTCAACGAAATCTATACCCTTTTCCGCAAGCCAATTGAGAGTGGTTTTGGCATAGTGAGGCGACGCTAAATCCGGCCAAAACAGTGGAGGTGTACTATGCTTCTTATATAAAGGCAACAATCTCTTCTGGAGACACTCAGATCGATAGATTTCCACATTTATAGTTCCGGTAGTGTGAAAAATGGTTGACTTCAAACCACAGGAACATATTGCTTGCCATACCAGTACCTTTCGACCGAATTTCTCCACTTGAACCGATCTGTCCGCATCGCTCACATCCTCCCCAACGACGGCAGTAAAGTATTGTGGACCTGGAAGGGTTTTTGAGTCCTCCTTTACATAGGTCTCATCGTCCATCAGAACGCATGCATCCGGACGCTGCAAAAGACGCGAATACAATTTGCGGGCCCTTGTTGCTGCTCGCTTCTTCTGTTCTGCACTTTGTTTTGAGATTTTCTGCTTCTTGTAGGTCTTCAGGTGGTTTCGCCTCTTGATACGCTGGATCATTCCGACACTCGTTCCTGCTTTTTTTTTTGGCCAAATCACGTATTGACGTTGATTTGTTCTTCATGATTAGAGATACCACTTTCTGCTCCAGTTTCGGGTTGGAAGAACCGGGTTTTCTGCCTCTTCCTGGTAGCTCATCCAAAGAATAGTGTTCCTCAAACTTATTAATGATGGTTTTAACACTCGCATGATGAATTCCAAACCGCTTCGCCAATTTTCACATAGCAATACCCTTCTCACTTAGCCATGTGTCCAGAACCTTAATTTTCACTTCCTTTTCAATACGCGACATTTTGAAAACGCAGAATTTGAACCGCAAAAAACAAGTAAACAAAAGAAAGCTGACAGTCAAACGCACAGCATGCAGTGTTCAGAGCATAAAAAACCATCTCAAATACATGCGTACAACGCAAATGTATGTGGATAGCTTATATTCGATACACTCCTTACATTCATAACACAAAAACCCAACATATTTATGAAATCATGACCCTCCACAGGAACTAGTGCTGCTTACACTTACACTACCGGAACAACCTTGGTCGCTTGTTTCATTGATGTGTCCTTCAAATCTAACTCTAGTTTTTTTAATTAAATTTCTTCCTATTTAAGCTCAACTTTAAGTTTTTCACTTCCTCTTTTCTAGATTGTCCATTATACTTTACTATTTCTTGCCTTGCCTGCTCGATCTTGACAAATGTAATAGCAAAATTAACCTGTCGAGCAGACTGACGGTCGACTCAACTTCTATTCCTAATTTGATTTTTAAATTGATTTATTCATAATTCTATGTTACTTATATTGATATATAAATTGTATTGATAAATTCTAAGTAAATATATTTTAAGATATATTCTATGTAAATGCATTCCACGACATCACTATTAGAATCTGTATCTTACTCTGAAAACTGACCCAATAGCCCTGCTCTCCCCTACTAAATATATCAGGTTCCAAGCAAAAAAATGATTGGCAAAGAGCCTAATTGTACTACTTCTTCCCTTCTTATTCCATTGCAGGGTCGGCGAGAATGGAGGCTGGGATCAGGTTGTACCAATCCGAACGAAGAACAATGGTACTTCATATCAGGTGAGCGGCCTGTTGCCCTTTACCGTCTACAGTTTCCGAGTGATTGCCATCAATGAGCTGGGCCGGAGTCCACCGTCCAAGGAATCGTACTACTTTGTCACACTCCGAGAAGGTAAGTTGGGGCAATTTTCTGGGCTCAATAAGGACCAATTAATAAGCATTTAAAAGCCTGTTTAGTGGACGATTACTTCAGTCATAAACTTTGGGATGAATAACTGGGTTCGTACTTTTTATCGCCAGAGAAGCCTAAACTACGACGTTCTCTGTGCTTGCCGCATCGTGTCGTTTCATTGCGGGTATCAATTTCAATTTATGCAAATTAATGTCGTTATTATGGTAAGACAATTTGCTTTACATGGCTCAGCGACAACGCTCCAATGTTATGATGCAGGTGACTTTATCAGTCTTTCCTAGCTGAAATAAACAAGCGCAGTTCCGCTTCTTCCGGGAACTTGACAGGTACAAAACCACAAATTTGTCTCAATTTTCAGTCGTTTTCAAACCACATTCGTCAAAAGTAGAGTCACTTAAATTTAAGTAAATGATGATGAGATTGATTCAAGTCGATGTTTTTTATTTGTCGACTTAACAATCCCAACAAGAATTGCTTAAATTTGATGACTATTGACGAAAGTGAGTTGAAAACGACTCAAATTTGGGTCGAATTGGGCGAGCGTGTAGAACGAAGCCACAAAAGTCTCGAGAACAGCTTAAGACATGAAAATTGAGTGTTGATCCTACATCATACAATTCCGATCGTCTGCATTGAGAACTGTTAATGTCAAGAATCGAAAATGAAATTAATTCTTGTTATTTGAAACAATTATGAATTGGTTATCCCAGTCGTGTTAGGAGATTATATGAGACGCATTGCTTCTCCTTTAAACTTTTTAAATTTGATTGCTAGCAGTAGGCATGTAATGACAACATTATATGTTGAGAGAGTGAGCCGGTATTAATGTTTCTTATTTAAAGTGAATCGAGCAAACGCGAGTACCAAATCGTTTGTTAACATCAAAATGACCCCATTGGAATCTCAAATTAATTTATATGCATATCTCCTATCCACAATTTTGAACTAATTTTTTAGCCAAAGTAAACATAAGTCACTGTGCTTAAGGATATTTAAGACCAGTCTCAGCCAAAAGGATGCTCAAATTAGTTTAGTTTGTACACGCTTAGAATATTTTACAGCATTCGGTAATTTTTTACCGAACTTTCAACAGCTGAATTTCGGTAATCCAATTTAACGGATTTCGGTAAAATTTTACAAATTCCGGTTATTTCTCTACCGGATTATGTCAAGTTTCTCCAAAATCCGGTAAATCGGATGACCGAAAATTCAGCTGTTGAAAGTTCGGTAAAAATTACCGAATACAGTAAAATTTTCTAAGTGTGTAGTACTTACTTTGGCTTCAAATAGCATTCACGCGTATAATGGGTATCAACTATAGACACTCAAGTAATTGACCGGACAACGTGCCGCCATGTTGTATCCAATACGAACATTTCCCATACGATTTAACAGTTGTTTTGGATACATCAACTGTGCCAGACTCACGTTGTCCAGTCAATTACTTGAGTGTCTATAGTATCAACCACAATTCTTCGTTTAAAGAAAAGAAAAAAAAACAAAAAATTTCATGCCATTAGACTGCCACCTGGTGGTGGGTCAGCCAATGAATTGTCAATAAATACAATGATGTTGTTTAGAGAAGGAAATAATTTCTCATCACTATGAGGCTCTAGGAGTAGACAGCAATTTTTGCTAGAACAAAGTTGTTAAGAGAAAGTATTGATAGTTCCGTTAGCTCACGGCAGGCGGTGAAAATTGAATAGAAGTACATAGTTTGAAATTGAGCGAAGGGCATTGTGAGGTAGTATTTCGAAACAGGAACACAAACTTTTACCAAGCATCCCCATCCCTAGTAGCACACTTGTTGCCACTCAGTTGAGATAACATAAATATGACTTGCTAAGTCATAATCTAGTAACTACAACTAATTATGATCGTAGAGTGCTACTTGGGATGCGGGGTAGGTCAAGGCATGATCGAATGCACCACCTTGACTGGCATGGGAGAATACAAGGAAAGACTATATCAGTTAATAAATACAAGTAATCTATATTCTGACACCAATTACCAATGGTAGGTAAGTGTGGCCAACGGTCAATTTGACCAACATGGAATGAGGAAGTGGAAGTCTAGACCAACCGTGTCGAAAGCACAAGCGGCCACCGAAGAGCAGTGACTAAAGGTTCTCGTCAAGGATGTCTTTCCTGCGAAGCGCATCGTGGTTGTGATCATGAACGACGAGAAGTTCCTGACGCTACTTTGTCACACTCCGGCAACTGGCAAGGAACACGATTTTTCACGACCCCGGAAAGGAGGTTAGCAGTGATGTGAAGTACATCTCTCACATGAAGCTTCCAAAGATGGTCCTCTTGTGGCTGAGAATCAGTGAGAAGGGAATGTCAAAGCCGCTTTTCATTCGAGACTTGCAATCAACCGGGAAGTTTACAGCTCGAAAAGCTTAACGGAAGTTGCGGTATTCATTACCAAACCTCATCCGAAGGATGATGTCGTGTTTTGACTGGATCTGACCTCGTCACATTACGGAAATCGATCTATTGAGGAGATAGAGCTTTTGAAGATATCAGTTGTCCTCGAATGATTGACAGTATGATGTAATTATACAGAGAACAATCAGGTGGCATTTGAGGCTAACATACATCATTGATTTGAAAAAAATCAGTGATCCAGAACTTCATAAAAGACAAAACCACCGTCCGAATGCAGGTCAAATAAGAAATGGGTAGGAATATGTTAACGTGATGCTCGCTTTATTGAGAGCATAGAATTCTTCTGCCCTTCGCGAGGCAATATGGTGGTGCTTCACTTCATTTGGAAAATATATATTCGATACCAATATCGTGCTCGGGATACGATAGCACATCCAACCCAGAAAAGAACTGCAGCGTACGGCTCACCAGCATACTTTGGCGAGAGAAAAAAAAGAACGGGTAGCGGGCTTCGCTGTCACTTAAGTAAGCTACAGATTCTGACATCAAAATACCAGACTGTAATAGTATGCTTACAGGAAACAAATACTGACTGCCGTAAACTAGGATCAAGTACTTTAGGAAGAGATATCAACTCCTACAGAATCAATGTTCTACACATGGAAGGCAAGGTACTGGAATGGCTATAAAAACGGCACCCTTTTCCAGAGAATATGGTTTGAAACAGATATCCAAGCCGTCGCAATAACAGTTGTTTTCAAAATCTCCCACCTTTAGAGAAAACCGCTGCCAAGCTGCTTGGAGAACTTTTGAAAATGCTCCCGAACCCTCTTCTTGTTTTTGGCGACCTGAATGCCGCATGGGGCAGCAGAAGCGCCCAGCTGTCATCTGGAGCAAAATTGCCCTCCTAGAGTTGTTTAATAGAATTTGGGACAGTGCAGGTTTTCCCAATACCAAAGCCAAAGCGATGCAGACCGCAGTAAGCCCGAAGGATACCGGCTGATAACACTAACTCAATACTTGGAAAACTATTCGAAAGAATAAATCTGCGGATTTTGGCAAAGCTAGAATCCATTGGTAAATTGAACTCACGAAAACACGGAATTACTGGAAACATCTGGATGGTCCTGTCCGATTGTTAAGAGAATTCTCAGATAAACTGATAAATAATAGTTCTCGCCAACACCTCTAATAGATAACGACCTAAGGAACGAACCAGAGCATCGTACTACCAAGATTTAAGGAACTTATAACCAGCCGAAATGGTACGCACGAACAAATATACACAGACTGATCGAAGGATAACGACCGAGCTCGCACTTGAGTGGTCATGTATGACAGTAGCTACAACTTTCAGTTAACGGATTATTGTAGCGTATTTTCTGCCAAAGCCTTTGCTATAATGATAGCATTATAATAACCGATTCCGCTTGTTCGGGAAAGATGAACACACCGATTCTTTTTAGCGTAATGCTTTAAGCTGTAATTCATATATTTTGTTAGATTAAGTTGCTAAAAATATAAATGATTGTAACTCACAAATTCGGTTCACCCTAATGTGAAAATCTTCCGCGAACAACAATTGGATTTCGGGTTGCTTACTCTACAATAATTTATGGGGGAAATATAGAAATTGTGTATGCTTATAATAGGAAATTAGTTCATACTTCAATGTACGATTTATAAATGCTGGCGTATGGTGTAGCCAACAGCATTCACTTGCACCTGGGATTGCTATGGGAACATAGTTTAATCTTTAAGGCATTGTAATTCGCAGAAAACAAAGCAGATGTTACCTTATGCTCTGTTCTGAGAATCTTATTTTCCCCAGAGTAATCAGCGCTGCGTACTGTGGAACAGTCCACTGGTACAATACCACAATTTTCTAGGCTATTAATAAAATCAGCACTAAACTGCACTAAATCTAACTTTACTTGTAATTCTCGCAAAGGATGATATGGACTATCGAATTATCGAACCAATCTGTAACTATCTTTCATTGTCGTCTACCGCTATTATCAATACTCTTAATTTTTAACCTGCTCATCAGTATTGGTTGGTCCTTGGCAGTGTTGCCAAATGCAAAGCTTCATCGCCAACATCACCCTCCCCGTAAGGATGAGTGCCAGCCTCAACCTTACGTATTCCTTCGATGTCCAGCACTGCTAATTTGGAAACCGGCCTTCTGAATAATCCGTTTGATGTCTGGACAACTGCTTGACGAACTCTGCCATCTCTGCCCTTCACCACATCCAGAACCCGTCCACGTATCCACCCATTTCGTTTTTTGTCGTCAATTATGACCACCAAATCTCCAGAATTAACGGATCTTGCTTCTCCAAACCATTTGGCACGCCTTGTGAGCGTTGGGAGATATTCGCGAATCCAGCGCCTCCAAAAATGGTCTAAGTTGGCTTGTAACGTATCCCAAGTAGTGCGAAGTATCTGGCTTGGACATCCTAGGTTCATTGGTGGTTGCTTCACGCCATTTGAGCTCCCCAAAAGAAAATGGTTTGGCGTGAGCGCCTCTTGTTCCGGAGCTTCAAGCGGCAAGTAGGTTAATGGACGAGTATTTACAATCGATTCTGCTTCCACCAGGTACGTGTACAGGGCTTCATCGTCAAGTTTTCTGTCTTGTAGCATATTGGGTAATGCCGCCTTGATCGAGCGCACAAGGCGCTCCCATGATCCCCCCATATGGGGAGCGGATGGCGGTATGAAGTACCACTTCGTTTGCGTATTAGTAAACGTTGCGGCAGCCTCCTCGTTGATGCGCTTCATCTGATCGCGTAGAATCCCATCAGCTCCAACAAAATTTCGACCGTTGTCGGAGTATATTTCCAACGGTGCTCCTCTTCGACATACGAACCTACGGATGCAGGCTATGCAGGAAAGCGTGGACAGGTCATAGGCGACCTCCACGTGAACCGCACGAACGGTAAGGCATGTTATGAGGCAAACCCATCTTTTTGCATTGGACCGACCCACCTTGACGAGAATCGGTCCGAAATAATCAATTCCGATGTAACTAAACGGCCGCACTCCGGGAGATAAACGAGCTTCTGGTAACGGACCCATTCTCGGGACAACCGGTTGCGCTTTATACACCTTACACCACTGACACAACCTTGTCACAGTTCGCACGACCACTCGAATTCGAGGGATGTAGTATTTTTGACGAAGCTCATTAACAATCGTCTCCGCGTTACAGTGAAGAAATTTCCTGTGATAATAGTCAACGAGCAAGTAGGTCACATGATGGTTCCGGGGTAGTATTACGGGATATTTCTTCACTGTAACGCGGAGACGATTGTTAATGAGCTTCGTCAAACATACCCCTCTCTCGAATTCGAGTGGTCGTGCGAACTGTGACAAGGTTGTGTCAGTGGTGTAAGGTGTATAAAGCGCAACCGGTTGTCCCGGTTGTATAAACAGAAAATCCAAACTTTGTTTAAAGAACAAACTTCTAATATTCAAACAAATTTTTAGACCGGCCATGCTTTATGCTGTGCCAATATGGTCCAGTTGTTGCGCAACTAGGAAAAAAGCACTTCAAAGGATTCAGAACAAAGTTCTGAAAATGATTTTGAAGCTGCCACCCTGGTTCAGTACTATTGAATTACATAGAATTTCAAACGTTGAGACTCTAGAAGAAATGTCCAACAAAATAATTCATAATTTTAGACAAAAATCATTGCAATCTTCAATTGCAATGATCAATTCTCTCTATAGATAAGAACAAGTTTTAAGAAATCAACTGTAATTCTGACACACAGGCAAAATAAACCCTGTTAAAAATTCTGAATAGACAAAGTAAAAATAATATTAACACAATTAGATATTAATGATAGCATATAAGGTTGAAATGATAATTACTTAGCAGGATCACCTAGGATAATATATGAATGTAAAATAATGTAAAATTTGGAATAAATAAAGAGTTAAAAAAAAATAGAAAATAAATAAAAAATCATCTCCTTACTCGTTTGGTTTCAAATGGAACTGCGAGTTTGACATCACAGGCACTATTGCATAGGTGTAAAGGAGACAGCTTCTATATGCCAGACCATTATTTACTTGATATGGATTGTATTAGTATGCGTTTTAACATGGCTGAAATTCTCATTTACAGTATTGAGACCACCTGAGATATTAAATTCACCTTGGTTTCCATGCGTCGTGAGTGAGACAACACCAGCACACACTCCCGCTTCACTTTACTCAATTTTTGAGTACAATTGTATGCTATCTCTTTTTCTCTCACGAAAATGTTACTCAATTTTCGTCAAAAGTGGATCTACTCAAAAATTGAGTTGATCCACTTTTTAACGAAAATTGAGTAACATTTTCGTGAAAGAAAAAGAGATAGCATACAATTGTACTCAAAAATTGAGTAAAGTGAAGCGTTAGTGTAGCAAAAGACAAAAAGACAAAAGAATTATAGCAGCGTGCACAGGCTAATGAGTTGCTTGCATTCCAGTGTAGCCAAAACAATCGAAGCAACCGATCAAAAAAAAAAAAAAAAGATGAACATTTCGCTGAATTTCAATCATTATCCACTTTCGAACAGATTTTCGCTTGCACAGTTCGCTGAAAGACAACGAGTTAGTGTTTGAGTGGGGGATAAAGCGGAATGAGATCGTTAAATCAATTTTTAAGCAGTTAAATAACGGAAATGTGTCGGAAAATTAATCCCTTTATAGGTCCTTGCTAGTTTGCGAGTTTGAAAAGCTAGTGATGAATTGGTATTGATTTAAAGGTAAACCGAGCATTTGAAAATTACCTGTTTTAAGTGATTCAGGCAACTCTTCACGTGAAGTAATCCACACATATTTATTGGCAAAAATCCATAGAAAATTCCACATGATACTGATGTGTTCACACATAAACATCATCCTCTGAGAAACGAAAATGAAGTTTATATGACAAAAGAAAAGTATGTGTGGCCACACATAATGGTTATGTGTACACATAGGTAGTATGTGTGGCTACAAATTGATATTATGTGTTGATTATATTGCAAAAAATCATAGATGGGACACATAAATATTTTTATTGCCTTTTTATCGGTGTTCGTTGATAATAATCATGCTTATACATGAAGAAGTTAGTTTCTTAAACAGTGAGCAATCGCAGATGAGGATAAGTTATGATATAATCAAAATATCTTATTCACATATTCATCAATGAGAAGAGCAAAAAGAAGCAGTTATTAATCATCATTGCCCTTATTAATATCGACTCCTTCAATCTTAAGCTCGTCGCACATGGTAGATTCCACCAGTCAGTATCAGTTGTTTCGTGTTCACATTTTTGACGTGGGTTTCCATTCATTTTAAAATCGAGTAGCCGGATCCTCAGACTTACCGTAACACATAAAATTGACAAAAAAAGGTCAAGATATGACAACAAAACCAATTCAACTAGATTCGCTGGTCAGCTCCTCGATAAAAACAGCAGCCATGCAAAAAATATTCCCCATTTACAATTGGTTTCTCTAGAAAAAAAAAAAAAAAGTATTGCATCAGCTGTGGTGAAAACGATTCCGCCAAGAAACCCCCATCGCGAGCAGTTTTTACTGCCGTGTGCTTTCTACAAACGTCCGGTTGAATTGTGGGAGTACTAAATTCGAGTGAATTTTGATTAAATATATTTTCTCAAAGCATTGCTCGCTCTGTGGTTGTGGTTGTGGTAGACAGAGTTGTTTTTTTGTAAAAAGGTACATCAGCTACACTTGACTAGCAATTAGATAAATTAAACCGACAACTCCCGGCAGCATTTTCGGTGGTTCCTCTATGCGGAGGTGCATGCAATATGTAAAAAGGTAATGTGAGAATAAATGTGATAACCCAAATTCGTGGGAGCCCGGTATCGTGGATGCAAATTAAATTCGTTCATGTGTTCTTCTTTTTGCAAGGAGTTATGGGTATAAAGTGGGCGTTTTTTTTTACAGATTTTCTACAGAAGATTTATATTCAAAGTATACTGTACTTATGGTAAGAAACTAATTATGCTGTCCAAAATCCTTCAAAACTACACGTGCGTAGCGATGATTCACTAAGAAACCCGTTTGAGTGGAGTCCGT
This sequence comes from Aedes japonicus, assembly GCA_034211315.2. Lineage (NCBI taxonomy): Eukaryota > Metazoa > Arthropoda > Insecta > Diptera > Culicidae > Aedes > Aedes japonicus. Next base: position 76,879 of record JASCZW010006442.1, on the reverse strand, counting down.
AGTATGCACAAATTCCGGGAAATACCTACCAAATAAGTTCGATTTTAATAAACCTATCAACTACAGTTTATTTGAGCAATCTGTAGAATTATGCTTGAATCATTCTCACCTTAAATGATCAACTTTTGTTAACACAGTTTAGGAAAAATGAATAAGCTATGTGCAGCCAGCTTAATGTTTTGCTTATGACTTCTTTAAGCACATTTGTTTGACTAAACGATTCATTTTTCAGTTAAACTTACTGAAGTAAAACAAATTCCTACTCGAATTATTGTGTGAGTGTGTGTGAGTGAGTGAATGAGAGAGAGAGAGAGAGAGATTTTGCTATATTTTTTTTTTCGTTCGGAAGCTATATCCTAATGCCTTGTGTAGTCTGGTGTTATAACGGTTGTCAAATACTTTCAACAAGAAATTTGTCATCGACATATGCTAATAACATGTTATACCTGCTCATTCTGTTCAGTTATTTAGGTTTTCTTCTCTCTATATCTCATCAACCATAAAACAGACACTGAGACACACACACTTGTATATGTAGGCACATGTTTTTCAGACAAATTTTGAATCACACACTAAAAATTATCAAACATTATTTTTTTTTCTGGTCACCATGCAAATATGTTGCCAAAAATTCAAGGAAAAACTAGAAAACCCAGTTAGAAAAGGAAACAACCATGCAAACCACCAGAACTCACCTCTATCCAGGTGAGCCCTCAAATGGTCAAAAGCCAAGCTGAAACTGTCCATTTGGACCTTCTTAATCCAGTTGAGCCCGCTGTTGGTTCTTCTTTAGCTCAGTCGGTAAAGGTGCGGCTTCAAAGGAACACCGAGCTGGAGGTGACTTCATTTGATTCCCGGTATGGTCTACAGGGTGCGGCAGAAAATAATGCGAAAATTTGTTCTATTTCTTTCAAATCCCATTTTCAACTAATTCAAGCAATAATATGAACATTTTCGAAAACAGTTATCTTTCTAAAGTCTTCATGCCCAACCATTGTTGGGTTCGATTGGACGTGTGACACTGCGCTCCATCCTCCTGTAGGACAACGCTTTGGTCCTCGGAGAAGTTGGTTTTCACCCAGGAAAGCACTTGGCCCTTGAAAATACAGATATACACTTCGGTATTGATTTTAACTCCAGCATCAATGGAAACAGGCGGCATTTTCAAACCGTTGGACGCCACCAAGCCAAACATCATGACACCAGCCGGATGTTTGGTTTGAAATTTGAATTTCACCTTATCCGGAATGTTCTCCATTTTCTGCGGTGAAATGAACCGGTCCGTGCGGCTGTTGGCCACAGCATCGATGCTGAAAAGCTTTTCGTCAGAGAACCGGACTATCATTTTTTTATTTTTTCAACAAGAAAAGCACTCTTGGAACGAGTCACTCGTAGCTCCTTAACCACGTTCGTAATTAAGTGGCGTTTCACTCTGGCTCTGGAAGATGCCTGCAGCTCTTCTTTGATGATTCTCCGCAAGGATTTCTCAGAAATATTGGCTTCCTTTGCAAGTTTTCTTATGGAACGCATCGGGTTGTGAGCAATTTTTGCACGGACCGATTTGATCACGTTCGGTGTTCGTGTAAAGGGCGTACGTCCGCTTACTGGCTTCCGCTGCTTAGGACCATCCTGCAGGGACTTTTTTATGCGGTAAATTGTAGCCAAGCGTGGGAGGTAGAATGATGTACGGCTGGCGATCGTAAGAGACTTGCTGAGAAGCATTGGTGAGAAGATAGCACAGACCGAAGACTTCGACGAGAAGGATACCGAATTTGTAACGCTGAACGATGATGAGATCATCGCAAGTGTTCTTCACAAAGATGCTGAAGAAGACATTTCTATGCCGGTGACGAAATAAAGGTCAACGCAGGAAGAAGCATCACAATCTGCGAATTTTGGAGATGATTACCAATATGTAAACGTGTCGGATGAAGCAAGTCTCAAACGGCAATCAGATACGTGGAAGAGAACAATTGGCCACCGACTACACAGTTCTCGCTGCACCAGATTCACAGAAAAAATAATGAATTTTAACAAGTGCGTAAAACTTTCCCTCGTTTAGTTCCAAGCCAAAGAAAGCGTAAATAACTAAATTGTTTGCAATCTTTCATGCGCCATACAACAATTTTCGCAATCTTTCATATAACAGGCTAGTTTCAGGCGTTATCTGGATAAAATTTACATGAAATATCCCATTTTTTTCTGCCAAATTTAGCATTCCCCTCTAGGTGCATTATATAAAGCAGAAAATTCATTTTTATCTGTGTATGGACTAATGTCAAAGACATCGTAATTGACAAATCGTAGTACGAAGGCTTCAGTGTAGGAATATTGTTTTGCTGTCGTGTACTAGTTTGTGAATTGTTGTGAATTTGAATTTTACTTTAATGATTAAAGAATGGTAATATCAGTCAGTCACTCTGCAACGTTGTGTTTGTGTTTCAGGTTGTCGGAAAAGGTTTATGTGTTTTTACGCATCTGTCATAGTTTCAATCGAATATTTATGCTTACTGGCAACCATGGACTATTTTCACTTTTAATCCACGCACATTCATAGAGCATTTGAATCACATCACTGCAAACGAGAGGGAAACAAAACAGTGAGAAAACAAACAATCGATTAGTGTAAGTGTTCCCTGAAATAAATTTGTCTTTTATGTCGGAGGGTGTTTGGAGTGCGTCCGATTGTATTTTGAGGGTGTTAACCATGATCTAGATATTATGCGCTGAAATCAAATTTTGATTAATTTTTATTCCAACATCATTAAAAGAATACTGCTAAAAGTCAAACACCAAGATAAAAAGAAAATCTTTGAACAAAAATAGAAAAAAATGTCGAAAGAATCAATAAAAAAAGAAATAATAAAAGCAATCAAAAGAAATTGGCAAAATAAGGGTGGGTAAATAATTTTTATTTTGCGTAATTCTTTAATTGAAAACATAAGTTAATAAAAAAATTAGGCAAAACAAATTCTTCGATGCAACGTAATGAAAATAAAAATTTAATTACGTTATATCGAGGTATGATTGTAATACAGTGCGTTGAAATCGTTTAGCCGCATTTATGAAATTTTGCCGTGATCTTTTCATTTCAGTGCAACAAGTCAAATATTATATGCATGTAGAAGTGAGATCCATTGCCTTGCATACACACACTAATAACTGCTTTCTAGCATTGTTTACTTGTAGTAGAAGACTTATCGCCATATTTCCTGCTTCCGTTGCGTTGCAAACGTTTAGACGCAGTAACCTTTTCCAGTAACCACCAGTAACGATTTTTTTTAAAAACTCTTAAGTTTGCTCCATAGTTTACGCTGTTTCTGCACCTCAGTAAGTATTTTTGTTGTGTACTGTGTAGTATTTTGCAATAAAGTTAATTTGTCTAGGTATGGGAAAGGCAAAACGCTTGAGCGAGGTGCAAAAAGGCCAGAAAGGGTGTTCGGAATTATTGAAAAAATCCGCAGAAGTATGGGATTGAGAAGCGAACAAAGAGGAATTTGAAACTAACAGCTCTGCAAAAAGGACAAATCCGAGAGGAAGCTACCAAAAACCACTTGAGTTCTGGCCAGATTATTGACAAACTCGATCTTCCAGTGCACAAAAGTACCGTTAGCTGCGTTCTGAATGTGTGTCCGAACATCAAATGGACAAAACCAAAGCCTAAACCCAGACTTACGCCAAAGCACAAAGCAAACCCTTCGCACAGAATCATATGTCCTGGACTGATCAATGGCGCCAAGTCATATTTTCTGATGAGAAAAAGTTTAACCTCGATGGCCCAGACTGCTTCAGTCATTATTGGCATGATTTGAGGGATAAAAGAGTAACCCGATTCAAGAGAAATCTTAGATGAGGAACTGTAATGGTATGGGGTGAATTTACCTATGATTCCAAATTTCCCATCTGCTGGATCTCCAGATAAATGAACTCGACTACTTACTGCGACCTCTTGGTGCCGTTTTTGGGAGATCATTTTGACGAAGAGGTTGTTTTTCAGCAAGATAATGCGCCAATCCATGTGTCGCGACAAACCAAGGCATGGTTTGAGTCGAAAGAAATCACCGTTCTTGAATGACCAGCATATAGTCCAGATTGCAACCCAATTGAGAACCTTTGGGGCCTGGCATCGAAGGTTTACGCAAATGGACGCCAATTCAACACCGCGAATGAGTTGAAGGCATGCATCAAAGAGTGATGGGTACAAATCGACCAAGAAACTATCAAGAAGCTGGTTTCTTCGATGCCCAAGAGAATTTTTAAAGTCATCGAGAACAAAGGAGGAACTACCAAGTATTGAATCAACAATAATTTGCAAACGCTTGGATTTTACTGCAGACGACTTAAAGTGCAGCTAAACGAATGCAACCCTTTGTTAAGGAAGAAATCATGTTACGTTTTATAGCTCGGAGAGATAAATAAAATGATTGAAAAATGAATCGAGTTAACATTCATTTGATTTCAAAACCAAGAAACACCCTGGTGCGGCTAAACGACTGCATCGCACTTTAGCTTATTTTATTATCACTGCGAACAAATTGATGACACATCCTGTTTTGCAAGCAAATTTATTGAAATAGTTCTAGATTAAATTATCAATTTGAAATCATATTCCTACGCCAATATGTGGAAGAAAAAATTGAAAAAAAAAATCATTTCTTGTTCATATATGCTGGTAAAATTTCAACTTGTAGCGTGTGCCAGAAATTGTATGTTTGAAAATGATTACATATGATGATATGATTAGCCAACGGTGATAAATAAATTTGTAATGCATCAACAGTGGAAATCAAAACGATATCTGGGATAACAGAACTTGATACTTATATGATACTAGCTTGTTATATTACTTTGCTAGGGCAGACTCTCCGTCCAAGATGTCACAAACAAGCTGGGGTGTTGTCTTCCGTGCATCAATGTAAAAAAACAAACGGGACTATTAGTTATAAAGGTTATCCAGCATGCCATCAGCTATATCTGTTTTGCCTTCAGAGTTAAATTTAAAATGTTTAGTTTTGCATGCATTGTTTACACTCAGTTTCATCGAAAAGTGCGGAAAAGTTTTTTTAAATGGAAGAACAAAGAAGAACAAAGAATTCCAACGTAATCTTGCACACACATTTCTAAAATCCAAATCTTTCGCTTCGTTTCATAGCGAAAAAGTTACGAAGTTGTCATCCGAGTGATCAAATAAATGCAAACTTGTTGATAGTTATATTCCGGATAACAATGATTTAAACCAATGAGAAATACTTCGGCAAACATCGAAGGCCAAACTAAACCCACACATTATTTTATTTATCATTTCCAGCTCCCACCGGCAAACCCGTCACGACAATCGCCCACAACACGAGCGCCAGCTCCTTGTACATCTCGTGGAAACCACCTCCGCCGGATACGATCCTGGGCGAATTCCTTGGCTATAGGATCACGTACCGCACGCGGGATCGCAATCCGGAAGACGTCAAGGAGATTTACATCCGCGACAGCTCCGTGGAGGTAAGTTTCGTCGTCCCATTTATTCACGTTAGTCACATCCGGGAAGGATTGATTCAATTTTCTCTCTCTGTTGTGACTGCGGTGTAGAAGGTAGGGAGAGAAGATGAACATTCATTCTGAGTGTGGGTGGCGTCGGGCTCCGACTATTTGTTCAAACAAATCAGTTTCGGCTCTCTCACACATGCAGGTAAAGTGGATTCTGTTCGAAGTTGAATACGGAAATCGGAGCGCACGGGAGATGTAGTGCCATTAGCACACATTGAATGGCCGTGCCGTGTGTGAAAAGGTGAATCGATTCCGATTAATGGTCAGCCATTTATTAGCTGCTTGGCGTGTGCGAAGCGATATATCCTTCAGGTTTTTGGACGGGTTTCTGGCAACAGGGTTTGATGAATATCACAAATTGAGGTAATGAACGACTTTCTACGAAAGGGTTTTTAAACTAGACTCATTACTTAGTTGCATAATTGTGCATGGATCAACGTAAACTGTTGAAAACTAAAGCATACTCTTACTAATGACAGCCCACCGCACCACGCTAAGTATCTTTGTTTAGACATCAACAGTCCAATCTTTCCCATTAGGCCCCGATTGAAGAAACAATCTCAATGAATAGTCATTATCGCCCTCAAGCCCTCTCGTCTCTTGCTAGGTTAAGCCATTAAGTGCCGTTAGTTGATACGCATCTGACGGTTCGTGTGCGTGGTTGACAGCAATATCAATTTTCCGAAAGGGCGTGTACGACTTCGATGAAACAAGCACTTCTAGCTTGCCTCACTTGAAAAATATCCCATAAAAGTCGCGCACCGCCTGCCTGTTGATACTCATCGCCTCACTCACCACTCTCGTGGAGTGGAAAACTCATTAAAATATATTTAGAACCTCATCGTAGTGAAGTACTACTACAACAACTACTATTGGATAGAATCCCCACTAAGAAGACATCCTCCAGCGAAGACGACGCTGGCTGATGGGGAGGAAAATAAAGTCCTTCGACGAGCCGTGGTTATTGTGGACTAGCGAATAACCGACCGGGAAATTGTTATTAGTTTTGATGGGTTTCTGCGGCCGATGAGAGAGACACGAATGTAAATGGCTCGAGCGCTCCTCCCCTTCGCTGATTGTTGTACACCAACGGGGTAGAAAACCGACCAGCTCCATGTCCAGACGATGTTAACAATCGGAATTGAATGAACCGTTGACATGAAAACGCGACCAAATCGCCTCGAAACCTCGATTCCGAAACCTATTATCCTATTTTGGAATAGCTTAACGGATCGTTTGCGCGATAGCGATCGATGTAATTTATTGGATTGTGACCATGGCGTTCGGTTGACTTGGTAGTGGTTACAATCGTAATGGAAAAGACTCCGGCCAGTGGAAACATGGTGGTTTATGTACCTGTAGATAGTGCCCGAAGGGAGGGCAGATTTAATCTTTTCTGCGGTTAGCGCTTGTAAGTTCTGATTCTCGATAGAGTTATCAGCAGTCAAATCATGTCGGTGGAGGCTTGTGAACGGTTAGGTGTAGGTATGGAGTCACCTGAGCGGGTTTAAATTATGTTTTACTTGAACAGTGTGAAAAGTGGGAATCGCATAGTGTCAGAAATAGTGCTTATATTAGCAGCAAAAATGAAACACTGAAAATTATTTTTAGTTTACATTACGAAATCGAAGATAGCACTTACGAATCCATTCCTTTTATTTCTGCAACGAACCTGATTTGTACGTTTTAGTAAGTTACCTTCTTAATTAATGGCACACGCGCAACTGTCAAAAGCATGAAGTATTTGTTGAAACAGAAAGAACATTCGTTCATTGCACAAATACAATACAAAAAGCTACGAATATTTTGCAACAAATTAAAAAGAAACGTCTCTATGCTGGTTGAATGACAGTCAGATCTACTTTATCGACTAAAAATGTAATTGAAATAAAAAACACAACCACGTGGAGGTGTCCAGCGTTTTTTTTTAATGTTTCTGACATTGTATTTTTGGAAAGAGCTGTTCCTGAGTCCGTGGTTGATCGCACTAGGCCATGGTGACTTGTGTAAAGATACTTGATTAATGAGTTTGAAGTTATAACTCTCGGCAGGTCTTGAATTTTGTTGTTGGTATAAATAAATTATTCCCGTGCATCCCAGCAGCAACACCAACCGACAAGCAGCGATTGGCTGGTCTTCACGAAATCCATTTCGTGCATTTTACAAATATGTGTAATGATAGCATTTCATCAGATAAAAAGCAATATGGATATTTCATACAATAAACGAGACATTTTTTTCTATGTACAAAATCCATGTTGACAAAACGAGTGAAAGTTTATTTACGAAAATAAGTTTTTAGTGTACGTTGTACCTCTAGCTCTAATCCATGTAACATGAATTCCATCCAGTACTAGAACTTGCATACAACATTTTGGACATTAAATGTCTCCAAAATTCATTATTTATGATGTAAACTTATACGGTACTGTACAAAATAACGTACGCACCAAAATTTGTCATATTATCCAGCAACTATTAGAGATAACATTTCGATACCTTTGGACGAAAATTTTAATTACATAAGTATTTTCGGAATATTGATTGATTTAAGCTTTGATAGTGAAATTTTCAACAAAAAACAAGGATTTTTTGCTTTTTATGGACAAAATAAAGACCGCACTTAAACAATCCTTGACGTTTATTGCTTATTGCTAAAATCAGTACTTAATATGACAACCTCGCGCCTCAATAACGGCTTGCAGGCGTCGCATAGTGATTCCATCCCATACAAAAAGGCGGAAAAAGTTTTAAAGTGGATTTTACATAGCTATGTTCTGTGTTTCCAAGTAATTTTGGCGCGGTTATTTCAATTATGCTATCTAAATTAACATATCGGGTCACTACTGAGATATGGCCTCACTTGACAGCTTGTATTAAACCAGTTGAAAATACTGTAAAATGACAAAAACAGGTTACAAAAGGTGTATAATACTTTTTTTCATACTTTAGTATAGCTTAGCTTGACTGACTGCACGTATCGATGGTTGCTACTCCGTGATTGATCAGAATCAGTGAAATTGTACAATGAATCAACTGGGGCTGGGAGTAACCGACCATTCTCACTGTACACGTTTCAGTGACTCAATTTCTTTAATAATCAATAACGGCGCCGGCCACGTCCTTGCAATCAGTTGGGAATAGGGAAGGAAAGTTAGTGTGACCTTTGCTGATTAGGGACCGTGTTTACCTCTGCATCCCCACAAAGGTCACAGGAAGGAGGTTTTTCTATGTTAGTAGGGTAGGGCTCGATGGATCAGGGTTCACCTTGATAAGTGATGTGATCATATATATATTTATATATATACATACACATACACACACATACATATATACATACATATGCACATATATACATATATATACATATATATATATATATATATATATATATATATATATATATATATATATATATATATATATATATATATATATATATATATATATATATACATATATATATACATATATATATATATACATATATATATATATATATATATATATATATATATATATATATATATATATATATTTATATACATATATATATATATATATATATATATATATATATATATATATATATATACACATACACATACACACACATACACGTATACATATCATACACTATATTCATATATACATATATATATATATATATATATATATATACATACACACACACATACACACATATATACATATTTACACGGTGTTCAATAAGTTCGAATACAAGTTTTCATCATTGCGTAGGTATGCGCCATGTACATATTCTGCATTGGTATTGGTGTCAGCTTTTAGCTTCATTCATACGCTACCGAATGTGCGCGGTGTTGACATTCTGTTAGTTGTTGTTCGTTTGTTACGCGTGATGAAAGAGTATCGGGACTTCGTAATTAAGCGTTTTTTGAACGGTGAGCGACCCGGCGATATATTCCGGCTGCTGAAATCGCATGGGGTCAAGCGGAACTTTGTCTACACGACCATCAGGCAATACCGGGAGACGTCCTCGACCAATGACCGTGCGAGATCCGGTCGGCCGCGTTCAGCGAGGACGCCACGGGTCATCAAGATCGTGAGGGAGCGAATTCGGCGCAAAAAGAACCGCTCAATCCGGAAAACGGCTGCAGATCTCAACGTTTCCATTGGAACCGCTCACACCATACTCACCAAGGACCTTGGTTTCAGGCCTTACAAAAACGTAAGGTCCATGGCGTTTCGAGGCTACCAGCAAAAGCGGTTGGATCGAGCTAAGAGGATCCTCTCTCGGCACGCTGGTCAGGAGTTTGTTTTTTCGGACGAGAAACTGTTCAGTGCTGCAGCAGCCGCACAATGTGCAAAATGACCGGGTGTGGGCGCCATCGAGGGACAGCATTCCTGAATCCAATATAAACATCCTCGGTTCCAAAGTGCCGCGTCGGTGATGGTTTGGGGGCAGTATGCAAACGTGGTAAGCTACCCTTGGTGTTTATTGAAAAACGTCAAAATCAACGCGGCGTACTACAAAACTGAGGTTTTGGAAAAGGTTGTTGCCCCCAGTCTCCGAAGCCTCTACGGCGATGAGCACTACGTGTTCCAGCAGGACGGTGCACCAGCCCATACGGCAAATGTGGTTCAAGCCTGGTGTCGGGACAATTTAACCGACTTTCTGGACAAAACTTTGTGGCCTCCCAGCTCCCCGGACTTGAATCCTCTCGACTTTTTGTTTGGTCCTATATGATGGCGAAGCTGAACGAATACAAGGTCAGCACTTTGGATCATTTCAAGACGGTAATTTCAAAATCTGGGACGAAATGCCCATGCAGTCCGTGCGTGCCGCCTGCGACGCGTTCGAGAAACGTTTGAAGCTCGTTAAGGAGTACAAAGGGGGTCATTCCAAGAGAAATGTTGTAAACGTTCCTTGTAAACATAGCTTTCAATAACATAAATCCAAAAAATAAAAAAACATGTTTTCATTTTTTTTACAAATTTTCAAAGTGTATCCGAACTTATTGAACACCGTGTATATTATGCATTATAAAATTACATGGACATTCACACATACATACACATGTATACATACACAAACATACACATACATACACATACATATACATACATATCGAAACCATGGCCAACTCACCTTGCTATTCCCACACCTACTATTACGACCGCCGGTCTCACATCGCATCACCATGATCCGGGAATAGTGCCACCTAGCCATCTTCAAGTTCCGGTCAAGCCACACTTTATGTTCACTCCCTTCCTGGTCTCCACACCACCGTACATCAAACACTCTGAATCATGCAATCTTCCATGCCTTCCTACTATGAGTCACATCTTACTAACACCCCTCTACATCTCTCTGCAATTCTATTTCACGGCGTGACATGCCCGTTGCAGTCTACTACAACACCGTACCCGGACTCGCGCAACCGAACAACAAAAAACTGTATCCATTGTGCAAACATTGCACCAAAAACATATATGTAAAAAATGCAACTGACATTCACTAGACTGCTACTGAAAACAAAAAACAAAAAGGTGCGTTCAAATATCCTAAAGGTCCTGGAAAAGCTGAAAAACGGAGTTGATCATTACAACAATCATACACCTGAAATGAAGGACTTATGAAGCCCCTCTGAAAAGCAACACAATTTTCTAGAAGACATCCTTTAAAAAGTCTTCCTTATACTAGCCACATTCCAACGACTGCGGTACAAGCAATAGAAGATCCCGGCTTGATGACTTCTGAAATAAATGGCGCATCCAGCTCACGGCCACATTTCAGTGTTTCATGAAAACAGTGCTTACACTAAGGACCCTTTTTGCACGGTCTTTCCTTACAGGGGCTGTTCTCGGCAACAACTCCAAAACGGAAGTTGCTCCGACCTAACTCAAGTTACACCTCACGTCTTGGGCCAAAAGCAATCATACGGCAGTTTTCCAAAAAAAATCACAATTTCTGGTGTAAATACTCAAAATTTGAAAAACTGCACCCTGACCACTGCATGGAAATGCAACGAATCCAAACAAAACTTTAGGAATATAAAATGTTTAAGCATGTGAATCCATCAACTCTATTTAGTCCCCTCTACACGGTTTCATACCAAAAGCGGAACGTATCGTGCAAAAAAAAAAAAAATTGTGTATACAGAAGTTCAGAAATGAAATTTAAATGTTCATGCTGAAATACTCAAAAACAAATTGAGCCCCGAATCGAGCTCCGTGCTCCCAAGATAAATGGTCTTGGACTGCAAAGACAATTCCAAAGCGTGTCGAAACCATTCATCAAATGAGAATTGAAAACATACAATATGATTTAAAAGTACACGATCTTCATTCGCACCCCGTCACACCAATATTGTCAAATTGACAACAAGCGTCTCCACAGTTCAGCCGGCAATCCTCCGGGATCGCATGACCTGCAGACGCGTGAGACAGGAACATGCGAGGGCCACAAGTCGCTCCTTACTTCCAGGATGTCAACACATCACTCAATGCCCACTAAACATACAAATCTCATACACAAAAAATATTCAAAAAAAAAAAACTGGAATGGGACACAAAAGGAGAAAATAGAAAGAGCTCACCCGGGCTTCTAGAATATTCCACTGCTGTGGCTGCAACTTCGAGCAACCAGAGCAGGTCCGCGCACCCTCCAGACAACACTCCGTTCCTAAGGAGATGGCCGACCATGAACGCTCCACGACCATCAACCAAACATCTCCGAGTGACGCGGGTGAACTCGAGCTCCTCCTGTCGCCACAAGGCTGCACGTTCGGGGCTCCGTCTGCACCGGGGACACTTTGTTCCCACACCAGTCGAAAGCCTCGTGTTGGACCGCAGTCAACTCTTCAGCGACCTATCACTATCAAGATGAAGAGCTCAACACTACACAAACACTTCCACTATCTAATCCTCTTGAAAGTTTTCCTTCGAAATTCTTACTCGCGCTAGAACAGAAAAACCATGACAGCTGATGGAAAACAAACCGTCCGCGTGCAATGCTTACTGCGATCTCTTCTACTTTTTTTTCATACTTTAGTATAACGCAAAAAGTGCAAAAAGCGAAGACTTATAAAACATAAAATGGAAAAAAAATATCCTCATACAAAAAAATAATATTGCCAAGCGTGGGATTTGAACGCTAGTTCTTGGCGTGATAGGTTTGTAGATTCTTTGCTAAGCCGACTAAGATTGTTGAAAAGCAAACTCTAAGTATCTATGATAAGCTTCCCATTGACAGGGAAACCACAGTTTTGTATAACAAATTCATCGTAATGAAAAAAAAAAGAACACATATCCATTCGCTAATGAAAATTCAATGTATGCATGAGATTGTGCAGTTTAAGGTGTGGCCCAGTTAGAACTGGAGCATAGACTATTACGCATATATCAGATATACATTAACAAAATAGTATTCTGTTTTAACTCAAATGTTTGACTTTATGTGAACTTTAGAGGGAAGATACAAAAAAATAATCATCTCGATTTTGAAGATATTTTCGGACTTTTCCCGGAATACGTGTCATAAACCGGTGCAAATTTTTCTCATCCATCGTTTTGGCAATCTTATTCCACTTGGTTCTCAATTCATTGATGCTTTTGGCAAAACTGCCATTCACCTTCGGCTTCCTCTTCATAATAGCCCAAAATCTCTCTATCGGTCTGAGCTGGGGACAGTTTGGTGGGTTGAGTTCATTTGGTATAAACGTTAGTTTCATACCACTGTAGCACTGTTTTATTGGCATGACAGCTTGCAAAATCTGGCCAAAACATGTCAGGTTCATTGTGACATCTGATGAATGGCAATATTCGCTTTTGGAGACATTCCGTTCTGTATAGCTCTGAATTCAATGTCTTATCAGTGATGAAAACCTTGGTCCTCCTACCGAAGCTACAGATGCCTTGGTAAATCAAATTTATCTGCAAACACAAACTTGAATTTGGCAGAAACATCTCCCCGAGCCATAGTCAAGTAAAATGTTTGTCCCGGTAGCTGTTTGATATCGGCCTTAACATAGGTTTGATCATCCATGAGGAAACAGCCACTGAATTTTGTCAACACCTGATCATTCAGTTTTCGAATTTTTGGAGGACTCTTTAAACTCTGAACATTTTCGGAAACCTGTTAGAAATTTTGATAAACATTTAGAATTTGTTTTACTTCAGGGCAGTTTTCTTATCGATCAAATCTCTCAAACTAGGTGCGATTGAAAGCAAGGAATTGTGATTCCTGCATGAGTGTATGCCCTCATAGGACGCTGCGAACGGTTGAGAAGATGGTGTGTACTATATTTCAATGTCTCGAGTAATAAATATCATTATGATCATCAATGGTAATTTTTTGAACGAATATCTTTTGAATGAATTATCTTTTGCAAGGCCATTTCTAGAAGTTTCCTTCTGAAGGAAATTTTCCACATAAACTTCTTGGCCGTCACTTCTGATTTCTTGTAACTTCCCATCTAATTACCCAACCTTATATTCCCGAAATATTTGGTTTATTTCTCCAAAACTTTGGGAAAGTTCTCTCCAGAACTTTTTGGAAAATCTTCTTAAATTTGTTAGAAGTTTCTTCCTGAACTTCTTAGAAGTCGTCTTCAAAACTTCAGGGGAATATTGTCCTGAACTTCAGGAAAGTTTGTTCCAGAATTTCTGAGAGATACCTGCTTCTGAGCTTCTGGCAAACCTTGTGAAGTTCAGAAGAGTTCGCTGCGAACGGTTGAGAAGATGGTGTGTACTATATTTCAATGTCTCGAGTAATAAATATCATTATGATCATCAATGGTAATTTTTTGAACGAATATCTTTTGAATGAATTATCTTTTGCAAGGCCATTTCTAGAAGTTTCCTTCTGAAGGAAATTTTCCACATAAACTTCTTGGCCGTCACTTCTGATTTCTTGTAACTTCCCATCTAATTACCCAACCTTATATTCCCGAAATATTTGGTTTATTTCTCCAAAACTTTGGGAAAGTTCTCTCCAGAACTTTTTGGAAAATCTTCTTAAATTTGTTAGAAGTTTCTTCCTGAACTTCTTAGAAGTCGTCTTCAAAACTTCAGGGGAATATTGTCCTGAACTTCAGGAAAGTTTGTTCCAGAATTTCTGAGAGATACCTGCTTCTGAGCTTCTGGCAAACCTTGTGAAGTTCAGAAGAGTTCTTTCCTGATTTTTTTCTAAAATTCCTTCTTAAACTTACACGTAGGGCCCTCTCTGGTTAGTTTCTTCCTGAAATTCTGAGATTTTTTTTCCTGAGCTTATTCTTTCTAAACTTCTGATAAGCGCGGTCCTTAAGTGTGTGAAAAATTGTATCGAAGCTTTTTGAAACTCCTCTCCATAATTTCTTGGGAAAATCCCCATGAATTTGTTCTTGAAGTTTCTTCCTTAAATTTCTGAGAAGTATTGATTTGTCTCTATAGAAAGGTTTCTCCTAAACTTTGGGGTAGTTTGTTCTTAAACTTCTATGACATATCGTCCTGAGGAAGTTTGTACCTGACTTTTTTTTAGATATTATAGGTTGTGCTTTCCCTGGTCCGTTCCTGTTTGAACATGGGGATGTTTTTTGCTGAACTTCTGGGAAGTTCCATCTTGACTTCCTGGGGAGAAATTCAAAACCTCTGGAAATTAAGACGTGGCTGGGTAGTTCAGTGGTTACCCGTTTTGCTTACTGAGCAAATGGTTCAAATTCAATCTAAGGCTCGCCCCCTTCATTGCCATTTGTCACTTACCTCTTAAAATAAAAAAGGAGCCGTCTACTGCGCTTTCATTGATCGCATCACTTACCACAGTGAATCCATGACCTAAAAATGACATGCCTAACTAACACAAAACTATCCTTCCCTTGACAATTGTGGTGACGCAGAGGTAAGCACGGTCTCTAACCAATGCTTGTCAAACTAATTATCCTTCCCCCTCCGCAAAGACCGTGAGTACTGATCTATAAATAGAATGAATCAGTGAACTTGAGCATTGAAGATGTAAAAGCTACTCCCGAGTTCCATCTATGTGGTTCTCTGAGCAATTACAATAGTTCTGTTCAGTAAGGGAGTAGCAACTACGAAACGCACTGTCTTTTCTAAAAAAAACCATCAAAAACATAATAAGTTCAAAACTTCCGAAAAGCCCTTTTCTCTAAATTGCCTCAAGCTCTGAGGAAGTCTCCTGATTTTTGGGGAAGTTCTCTCCTGAACTACTGGGAAGTATGAAATAGAGCTCGTCGCTGCCGACGTCAGCAGCTCATCGTACACCAAAACGGATCCCGGTGCAACCCCAACCAATATATCCAACACCCCCAGTGATATCTCGTGGAAATGCAGTAGACTCCACGGCTTTCTTTAAAGCGAATATCACGTCAACACATTCCTACCTTTTTCCTGATTTTACCTGCATTCGGACGAGGCCGGCACCGGTCCTTACTCAAGTAACACACAAAACATCTGTTTAGAATGATTTATAATTGTATGTTTTATCAATGTATTAGAAACGTATCGCAAAACATGTCAAGTTCGGAGCCGTTTGGATCTCTCGTATTCTGACTAACGATTGACCTAAAAATACTTTTTTCACTGTTACAAGAGATTAATATTTAATTATTGTTCTTAAACATGGTTCCATACATTTATAAAACATTAACAGGACCAGATTTTATTAGTGGTTCTAAATACTGTTGTTATTACATTACACCAACCATGTTTTGCAAAACGTGTTGTTTTTTTTCTTAACTATGAATTAGTTGTACAAGATTGTGGTTTCACTGCCAAAGGGAAGCAAATCATAGAATCTCTGAGTTGACTTTTCAACAATCGGAGTTGGCTTTGCAAAGAAGCCACAAACCTATCACATCAATGACTAGTGTTCAAATCCCATTCTTGAAGATGTTATATTTTTGTGTTAGGAATTTTTTATTTCTATTTTATGTTATAAAAGGTTTCACTTTTTGCGCTTTTTAGGTCATATTAAAGTATGAAATAATTCTTATACTGTAATAAAATAGTATGAAATTACTCCGTGGAAATAGAGTGGCCGCCTCTCCTGCCAATGGCAAGCAATGCCATTGCGACTGGGAGACATAAGAGGCCTTGAAATAGGGAAGAAAAACGGTTTAGACCGAACCGATTTACACAACACAACCGAAAAGCAACCAAGTATCTGGATAGTAGACAAACCTTATTGAGAATCACATTGTAATTGAATCCTCATGCAAGTACCAGGATCTTAAAACGAAACAAATAAAAAATGAGGGGTTAGGGTTAGCAGCCTTACTTACCTAGCCGATTAGGGAAAACCTGAAATCCGGATCATGGGGTACCACATGATATGTAATCCCCCCATCCAACTTAGCGGGGGGATTTTACATCCCGGGTACCGGCCCAGGATGTTTTTCACCGGCTAAAATCATGTCATCCCTCACCCGTTGTCACCGGCTTAGCAACGTTCACCATAAGCAGTACTGTTAAGGATTCCTTCATCCTTTCAAGCTCTTTTGTCCAGCACCTATCCTTCCAACGTCAATTGGGAAAATGGAGATGGGATATCAACACTACGAGTCAAAGACTGGCAAAACCACTACACTCGACAGACCGGAAATTCTCGACCACGTCCACGACTCGATACATGATCAACAAAACGTCAATTGTGTCGTCACAAAGTCAGCCACCAAAATTCTCCCGCCACTATCTAAGGGTTAGAGAACGCCATCTAGCGGCGGGTGACAGATTATCCGCAAAACACGACAAACAAAAGAAACGCAACCACGTAAAAAATCGAAACGCACTAAGCGATAGCAATACACACAGAAAAAAATTTAATAGTATAAAACCAAAATGTTCACTATAGTTTATGGTCGAAGTGATGAAGGATCATTTGGGTTTATTTTTGGCATACGACTTCTGCTTTACCTAACATTGAGCGGGAGATAGTTTCTCTCCCATGTAGGGGATTAGGGAGTACGAATAGACAGTTCGTTAGAACTATTTAAGCTATCGGATAGTATATGAGCACGATCAAGCGCACAGTCTTTTGCCAGTCAAGGTGGTGCATTCGTTCATGCCTTGACCAACTCTGCATGGGGATGCTTGGCAAAAGATTGTCTGCCTGTTTCGAAATACTAAGTCAAAATGCCCTCCGCTCAATTTCAAACTACTTCTATTCAATTTTCACTGCCTGCCGTGCGCTAACGGAACTATCAATACTTTCTCTTAACAAACTTTGTTCTAGCAAAAAAATTGCTGTCTACTCCTAGAGCCTCATGGTGATGAGAAATTATTTCCTTCTCAAAACAACATCATCAACTAATATTTGTGATTCGTTTTATCGGATCATATTGCGGGGAGGAGATTTCCTTATTCCCGCAGGTTTCGCATACTTGGCTTGTCTAACCCGTTTTGGCCCTTCATGTAACAGTAGGTTGAATTCAGAATGGTAACAAAGCATGACCTTTCTGTTAAGGGGAACTGCATGCAGGGCAAGGCCCACGCTAGGATGGTGGCTTCCTACATACATATTTATATGTATGCTATAATAAGCTAGCAATGAACGAAATTCTGAGTGACATAAATCTATATCCCCATCTTATTTAAACCATCGGCTGTTGGTGGCAGGAAGATTACTGTCTAATGTACATTTTATTTTCTTATTTAACAGAGAGGACGTTTTATTAAATAGTTTGTTATCAACACCTTCTGCCTTATTCTGCGCGGCGTGTGAGGTGAGATGACTCGTAGTCACCTACGAGGTGACAATTTCCATTTCGAGTAAGGTGACTCTTCATTTGTTTTGCACGGAGAGACATCGCACCCAAAGTGACAGTTCTCACGTAATTTGTGTCCACTTGGAAGAACTTGTGAATCTCAACAACTAAACATTTAGTTGAACTTTCAGCTTTATTTTGTTTGATTCAACAACGCTATTTTCAAATAGAAACAATCTTGTTAATATAATTGACTTTTATGCATCTTTTGGTTTTCGTTGACCTCTAAAAAAGAATAGTCAAGAAGTTTCTTCGCCAAATAACCGAAACTCGAACCGATTTCACGAGTTGCATCTATGTGAGCAACTGTTTTCGAGACTCTAGAAGTAAAAGATTCAAAATTTTTAGCATTTTTCTTTCCAGTGATCAAGAACTAGTTAATCGTTTAAGGGGGGATATACAGTTAGAACGACCAAAAATTTCAATATTATTTTTTTGCATAAGAAGTCAGTAAATTTCCCGTAGAATACGCTCCTGAAACCTTTTTTCGAAATTCGAACTGCAAGTGTTTCGTTTTATCGTTTTTCGCAGCCTTTGCGCACAGGCCGATAATTAAAACTTGCAACGCGTTTTTCTCAAAACAGCATTTTCGGAGTTTATGCCGGTGATAACTCGAAAACTAATCATTCGATTAAGATGAAACTTATAGGATTTCTTTATTATAGTATTACCTGCTATATGAATTTAAAAGTGTTGTAATATTTTATTATTAAATTAAAAAAAAATGTGATAAAATGGCGGACAAAATGTGGATTTTTTCAAAAAAGTTACGCCAAAAGTGCAAATTTTTTTTTTACTTTTTTTTTCAATTCATCTACTAACTGTAAATGTAATTAATGTAATTTTTTTGGGTTAGCAGGTTTCAGATCGAAACTGCGACCAGGAGAGCGTTTTCAACGTTCTCTAACGGCTGCCATTTTGTTGAAAAAAAATTGAAAAAAATATTTTTGTAAACTGCATGGATACACTTATAATTGTAGAAAAGTTTCGATTGATTTGAGTTATAACTTCCCCTTGAAATTTATTTTTCAAAAATGAGTTTTTTATCTCGTTCTAACTGTATATCTCCCTTAAGTTCCATTATTCATATCTCACTGTTCAATTTAGCTGTTAAGGTTTAAGTAAACACTCTTTGTGTGAATTATACAATTTAAAATTTAACTTATCTTCAAAAAGACAACCTAATGTTTCCTCATAATTCAATATGACTACTTGAACGACGTTAATTCGATTCACTTAGGTAACTACACAAGATTAAACGACTAATTAAGCTCAAGTCAACAGAGCATTGCCTGCTCACTTGCTTGAGTGAGTTCTAGAAAGTATTACGACCGCATATTAACTCGCTATTCCGTAACCTGTTCCGTTTGATCGCAGCATCCAAGCGTATGTAAGTTTAGCTTCAAACAGCCCCCCGATTGTAATCTTTCATTTTATCCTGGGGTAGATGCTGCACAATCCCATATAAATCCCGTTTACCTACTTACGTCTTGTACCGAGTCCACGCAAGCATCAGATCATAACGTGCCGGGAACATCAAACAACATCGCTTGGTTGGCTTTGTGCGATGCTGAACAGACTGGGTGGCTGCTTTCCGACGTGGGCTGCTTTAGCGATTAAAGGAAGATTCACAGCAAAAGCTTCTCTGCAGAGCCTTCAGTGTGTAAAATCAGTAATCAATCCACGTGTCTTTTAACTACACAACACAGTTTGACATGTGTAGGCGAGTGAGGTACCAATTTTCAAATGTGTCAAATGGTTCGTTCCATCTCGATGGCTGTCGTAGTCATCTGGATGTGGACAACCATTTGCTTTGTGTCAGTTTGCTACCTGTTGTATGGCAGATACATAGATGTTTGAGTTAGACAATGTAAGTGGGATTTCGTCCGTAACGGAGCTTAAATGACAACCTATCGATTATTCAGATCGTTGAATGGAAAATAATCAGCATGTCTCTCGGAAAAGTTTCACTCCTGCTATGATTTTTTTTAATTGGATATCATGGTTTGTTCAGAGCATCACATAAAAGACCGGATTAAGGTTATAACAGCTTTTGATAAATATAAATTTCTAAATGGTCTATAGGGGTTCAAGAATGAATAGTTTGAAAAGAAACGAACAAAAAATTTCATGCGTTATCATACGCACATTTTAATAGCTAGATTTGGCGTAATTGAGGCCAGATATCACCTAAATCAGGTCTTCTGTATGAAAGATGCAAACAATTTCGATGTTTAAGCTAACTTTGCCTTCCAATTGAATGAGGGGAAATCTTGTTCTTTTCTATATGCGATTCAATTAATAATGGAGTATTAAATGGTGTTCGGAATTAATTTGCATCATTTTCATATGACTGTAACATTATACCCACTTTCTGTTATAATTTTCTTTACTTTCTGTTGTAATTTTGGCTGAAGTTAGGTCAATGTGTATTGTTTACACTACATTAGTTGTTGTGCAATCATTGCGAAGATGGAGTCACAAGAATAGCAGCGACGCAAAAGAAAAACCTCAAAAATCCGGATCACCGCAGGAAGCTGAGAATGGTGCAATCTGACTGTTGGTATAGACTGTTCTGAAAAATATTAATACACTTTATTTCTCAAATAAAAAAGACCATATTGTAATTTGCGATTATTTTATTCTCAAACATCGTAAATAACAATGTTTTTCTTCCATCTTCATTTCAAATTGCTTCATTGTTCGTAGGGTAGGCGAGTTCTCTAATTTTTCTTTTAACACTACTCATAAAAGAACTACTTCTGCACAGTGCTTTCTTCTATCATTTTCACCACTTTTGGCCAACCGTTCTTAAATTTTCAACAGTATCCGCTAACTTCATTTGTTTTCTCAGCTTCGCCTTCGTCAAAGCCGAATAAGTTTGGATAAGGCGAATCTCTGGGCAGTTTGGTGAATTCATCTACGACATCGTTCCTTTTGTACCAGTTTAGTGCATATTTAAAGTAATGGTAGCAACCTTTTAAGCCGACACTCCTTCACGTAGATTTGACCATTTATTCTGTCTGTCTTAATGAAAGGACGAGATATTTTTTCCACATCCGCATATGGCCTGCCGCACCTTTATCGAAATTTTCGATGTAAATGGCATTCACTGATCCAGGAAAATCCTTTCCCTTCGACGAGGTATACAGCTGTGGTCCCGGTAGAGTTTTATAATCGAATTTTATGAAGGTTTCATCATCCATGATAATACAACCCGATTTTTTGGTCAGCAGTTTGTCGTATAGTTTTCGAGCCTTCGGTTTCACTGATTCAGTCTAGTTGGTGCTTCGTTTTGGCTGCTTCTGCTTCCGACGAGTCTGCAGGCCCATGCTCTTCTAGGCATGCATAACATTAGTCGCCGAATTGATGCTGAAGGATGACGCATGAGATAGTCCCTTACCTTTCTGTCGATTATAGGGTCAGCGGGACCGAGTTTTCTACTCAGTTTTGGGAAAGCACTGTTGAAAGAGCATTGTTGTTGATACGTCCGGAATGCGATTCGAACTTCTCCGACGCTCACACTTTCTTCCGTAGCCAGTTTTCTGATCGAAAGATCACTGACGATGCAAAGTTTGTGCACAATCCATTTTCTTTGCTTGGGAGAAAGACCACGGATTTTCAAAATTGTGTGTGAAAAATTGAAAAAATAACAATATTAGATTAATTTAGATGTAAACAACAGGGCGCCACCAAAAGTTGGTTGAATACTGCGCGCATTTTGAATTGACGGTTAATCATAAGTGTATTTATAATTATCGAAATAGCCTATAAGGTGAGTATTAAATCGGTACAATAAACGTTTGACCATCATTTGGAACAAAAAGTGTGGACAAAGTGAATCTCCGTTAAGTGTGAAGGATCACGAACGGGTAGTGAAAGCTTTCAAGAGGAATCTAAATAGTTCAGTTCGAGACGTGGTGCATTGAACTGCATTTAAGTAAAACCATATCAAGCCATAAATGTAATGATCGCCTACCAGGATTGGAACCAGCAACTGAACAGCGTTTCTATACCCGTCGAATTATCCGGGATACTGTTCCTAAAAGACATTGTAGGCCTTCTAAACAGTTTAGCCAACCTTGGTGCATGCCACAACTCCGCAACTGTCGTAACCGCTAACGAAAGATCAGGAAACGGGTCTTTCGCAACAGGAATTCTACGAACACGAGGGAGTTGAAACTTGCTGAAGAGGAGTACACTTATCTGCAACAGATTCGTTTCCGTGAGTATATCGACAGTATCCTAGCAAATTTCAGACAACATCCTTCTTCCTTCTGGACATACATGAACAATCGAACGAATTCTGCCAGAGTTCCCATTGATATTTTATATCCTACAAGTCTCATAGCTGCATTATTTGTAACATTGATTTTTTAAGGGCAGCTTGTTGGGCCTTCCCCAACCCCCTGTCTCGCCGGGGGACCATCGTGCACAGCACTGTTTAGAGTCCCACGCTGGCACAAGGACGATGATCAGCCGATCCTAACATGGAGGACAGACGCTGTTTGAGCCGCCCCTAACATGGAGAACAGACGCTCAGATAGACTGCACCTTTTGAAGAGAGCAGCCCCCTCTTCCCTGTCAGCATATGACCAAGGTTCCACCGGGGTTGGTTACCCGATCTTTCTTATGGTTACTCATACCCCAGTCGGCACTACGTGGAGGTAGGAATGGGAGTTACTGGACAAGAGGCGAAGGATCGCAGTAGGATCTAGTTTATACCTGCAGGTACGCAAAGTACCAATGGTACGCATTGTCCAGTCATTTATCAACTCGACCGGTAGTTCTCTACGGCTACGAAACATGGACATTGCTAGTGGAGGACCAACGCGCCCTGGGAGTCTTTGAACGGAAGGTGCTGCGTACCATCTACGGTGGAGTGCAGATGGAAGACGGATCGTGGAGGAGGCGAATGAACCACGAATTGCACCAGTTGCTGGGAGAACCTCCCATCGTACTCATCGCAAAAATCGGTCAACTACGATGGGCTGGGCATGTTGTAAGAATATCGGACGACAGCCCTGTGAAAATGGTTCTCGAAAACGAACCAACAGGTACAAGAAGAAGAGGCACGCAAAGAGCAAGGTGGATCGATCAAGTAGAGGGTGACCTGCGGACCCTCCGCAGACAGCGGGGCTGCCGAGTGATAGC
Organism: Aedes japonicus; assembly: GCA_034211315.2. Lineage (NCBI taxonomy): Eukaryota > Metazoa > Arthropoda > Insecta > Diptera > Culicidae > Aedes > Aedes japonicus. The sequence continues at coordinate 53,441 of JASCZW010006442.1, read as the reverse complement.
CATGGACCGAATAGAATGGAGACAACTTCTGTGTACAGCAGAGGCCACGCCGGCCTTTGCCTGATTGGTAAGGTAAGTAAGTCTCATAGTTCCGTACACGAAGACAACCCGCCTCCGATGTCGCATTAACACTTGGAAAGTCTTTCATCGTATAACCTCTGACTTCCTCAAGTCAGCGCTGTCAATTCATCTGATTGTCCTGGTTCCGGTCTCATTCCATCCGTCTTTGTCAGACAATATGCCCAGTCGGTGTCTGTTCCCGTCGCAGCGATTTTTAACCGATCCTTGATCGAAGAAGTATTTCCAGATGCTTTTATGCAGGCGTCAATTATTCTGGAGGTAAGGCTAGAGGTGTCACCGTCACACCCTGAGTTCTTCAGGAGTCTGTACGCAGCGTTTCCATCTCGTAAAAAAATATCGCTCGTATTGGGAGACTCCAAAAACGTTTCAGAAGGTATGCCATAGATCGATCCCGTGAACCTACTGCCATACGAACATCGATGCGCACTCCTCAATCTACAACAGCTGGTGAATCGTCTAGTGATGCTGTCAAAGGATGTTTATTGAAGACATGCAAAATATTTTTGTAGCAGCCTTCCTCGAAAATGTCTCAGCCATCGAACATCTACGGCCCGAGCAACCCACTGGATTTATATTGTGGACGTTTCAACGAAGTGTGCGACTGTTTCGATTTTTAATGTTAGCAAAGTAGTTTTTAAATTAAAGGGCGATACGGTCAAAATTTGGTCAATATCAACTTGACGTATTTCTTTCAATTTTGCATTTAAAAAACCTGAACACCCCTCATTTTGAAGGTGTGTGTGTGTAGAATGTTGCTCCTATTTTGATTTTGGAATTCACTCTTCCAGTTGTCAAAATGCCGTCCATGCAAGAAGAGCAGCGTATCAAAATTTTGGCAAAATCGCTAAAAGTTGCCAAATCAACCGTTACAAATGTAATTTAAGTGTTTGGGGAACGTTTGTCGACAGCCAGAAGTCTGGATCGGGGGAAATCGAAAACCGGAAGCCGCTGAGACGACAAAGAGAGTTGCCGATAGTTTCAAGCGAAACCCTAACCCATTCTCCGAGATGCCGCAAATAAGCTGGGTGTATCGTCTACAACCGTGCATCGAGCCAAAACCAGAGCCGGACTATCGACTTACAAGAAGGTAGTGACTCCAAATCGCGATGATAAACAAAATACGACGGTCAAAGCGCAGATCCCGGAGGCTGTACACGACGATGCTGACGAAGTTTGACTGCGTGGTAATGGACGACGAAACCTACGTCAAAGCCGACTACAAGCAGCTTCCGGGACAGGAGTTTTATACGGCAAAAGGAAGGGAAAGGTAGCAGATATTTTCAAGCACACGAAACTGTCAAAGTTCGCAAAGAAATATCTGGTTTGGCAAGTCATCTGTACCTGTGGCTTGAAAAGCAGCATTTTCATAGCTTCCGGGACTGTCAACCAAGAAATTTACGTGAAAGAGTGTTTGAATAAACGTCTGCTGCCTTTCCTGAAGAAACACGGTTGTTCCGTACTGTTTTGGCCGGATTTGGCATCTTGCCATTACGGTAAAAGGCCATGGAGTGGTACGCCGCCAACAACGTGCAGGTGGTTCCCAAGGACCAAGAACCCTCCCAACACGCCAGAGCTCCGCCCAATTGAGAAATACTGGGCTATTGTCAAGCGGAACCCAAAGAAGACCAAAAAACTGCTAAGGACGAGCAGCAGTTCAAGGCAAACTGGCTTTCTGCGGCAAAGAAGGTGGACAAGGTGGCTGTACAAAATCTGATGGCAGGGGTCAAGCGTAAGGCCCGGCAATTCGGATTTGGAAAAGCGGAAGCCTAACTGAATATTTTTCCTGAATTTTATACTAATTGAACTTGAAAAAGAAATTTAATTTGATTTTTTAAATAAACGATTTCACCGATTTACACGCGTTTTCCCTTGACCAAATTTTGACCGTATCACCCTTTAAAAAACATTTTAATTTGAATAAATAGTGTTGCTTAACTAGTCGAGCGACTTTTGTGTCGAAAATGTTGGGAAACTAGGAGAATTCAAAATCAACACTTCATTTGATCACTTTTGAAAAAATAAAAAAATTAAACATTGAGCACTCGACACTGAAGAAGTCTATAAAGACTGGACTCCGAAAAAATGAGACACATAAAAATGATCACCAAAAATTTATTTTAAATCAGATACTTCTCAAATTTTCAGGGATTAAATAACTATAAATTAGCTATGCTTTGGCAAGATTTATTTATTGAATTTCCTCCCCCAAGCTGAATGCTCGTACATTTCTCTTAACACTGCTCATGAGATCTTGGGCGAGGCTTTGTCCATCTTCCTTGCACAATTTCTCCCAGTTTTTCTTCAAAGCTTCATCGGTTTTGAATGTTTGTCCGCTTTTCTACAACTTCTTCTTCATTATCGCCCAAAACTTTTCGATCGGATGAAGCTCTGGTGTATTTGGCGGGTTCGCCTCCTTCGGGACCACATTAACGCCCTTCGCTTCGTACCAATCCATTACAAGCTTGGCGTAATGGCACGAAGCGACATCCGGCCAGAACAGCGTGGATCCACGGTGAGACCGTAGGAAGGGCAGCCACTGCTTCTACAAGCATTCCTCTCGATAAATCTGCCCGTTTATGGTGCCGGTTGTAACGAACGGCTTGATGTACCGTCCGCACTTGCAGATCGCATGTCACAGCAGATGCTTCTTCGCAAATTTGCCCATCTTTCTCTTCCGGAACTTCTCCAGAAACTCCATGCTGGACGTACCGACCAAAAACTCGAGGCCGGGGATTTGTTTGGTGTCCGCCTTGATATATGTCTCGTCGTCCATGACGAGACAGCCTGGCTTGACCAGCCACTCACGGAACAGCTTACGCGCACGCAATTTGACCACCGTGTTTTGCTTGTCAGTCCAGTTTGGCGCCTTCCTGACCTTAAAAATACGTAGCCCAGCCCGCTTCATGATCTGCTGGACAAACCATTTAGACGAAATGACCTGTTTGGCCACGTCTCGAATGCATCTTGAAAACTACTTGACAGATCACGATCACACACAAAAACATAGCACTTTAAACTAGTATTAGCCAAAATTTCATTAATTTTCACCCACGCGATAAAAAGTTACACACAAAACAAATGTCGCATTTTTCCGAGTCCAATCTTTAAGTCACATAGGCCTACTGTCAAAAGATAAGCTTTCTGTAGTGGAATTTACAGTTAACTAGTGATATTTTCAAAAAAGTGTTTCAATGTTTTATTTTCTTATTTTTAGAAAAGTTATCAAATGAAGCAATAATTTGAAATTATCCTAGTTTTCCAATCACAATCATCCTTCTAATACGCTTAAAAAAAGTTTTTAAAATATTGTTTTTAAAAAAGTGAAAGTCGAAAATGTTGTTAACTTAAAATCTCTCCCAACGCAAAAATTTAGCAACGACGAGCTTGGGATTTTACCACTACTTTGATCTTTACATGCACTCAAAAAAATCGCCCGTTGTTTCCACGTGAAATGTCACGTAACCACCTGAACACGTTACCAAATCTTCTTCAGAAAAATCAGTTGAACATTACGTGTCAGTGAATTGTACGTAAAAAAACACGAAACATGTATGTGATTTTCACGAAGAATATAGATTTACGTGGAAATAACGTAGCTCTTACGTGAATTCGACGTGTTTATTACTGGTTTATTACTGGCAGTGGATGGAAATTACGTACGTTTCACGGGAAGATTTCGTGTAGATTTTTTTAGTGTAATATTTCGATTCGCTACGCCAACTGTGATGGTTGAAAATCAACGATGATGTGCTGTTCGTTACAGGAATTGCATTTTTGTGCACAAAACGGGACATGCGTTGCCAATTATGTATAATTCACTTATGAAACAAATCGTAAGTGATAAAAATAAAAGAAGTTTTGTGTGCTGTTACTTGGGAGTTGTAAGCAGGCAACACATTTACTTCCCTCTGCACCTGGCTACCAAACAGCGAGCGTACCAAAGTGAATTCAATAGATCTGGAAAACTTGTTCAACCGATGATGCGCTCGACTATTTAAAATTTAGTGGAAATTGACAGCAACTTCTCGGGAAATCCATTTAGCTCAGCGCTGGCAATTAAAGAGAAGCATGGTTTCCGCACAGAGAGATGAAAACTTTTGTGATTGTGCGCTTGTTGAAGTGCCCAGAAGAACATGAGACATTAATAATAGATACTAGTTAGCAGGAAAGTTTTCTCTTTGCCAATTTGACAAGGTGATGATGGTGGTGGTGGTGGCGGTGGTGGTGGTGATGACCTAGTCGGCAGCGGATGCAAGAGCAAACGTGATGCTAAAGTTGTGTTCTAAATGGCACTGGCACTTCTGGAAAGGATGTAGACAAGAGGGTGAATAGTGCTAATTACGAGCTCAATAGAATTATCTGCACATATCTAATGTGTAGTTGTTTTGCTCAAACATGAACTTCTTAGGAGGAAACGAAAATTGTACTGAGGAAATAAATGGATAACGTGTTTGCCAGCTGGAATTCATAATATTGATGATGGTGGAGTAAGTATCAAAACAGTTAATGAAGCAAGCGTTCAATTCAAGCTATTATACCATCACAAGCAATGAAATGAATGATCAGTGAAGACAACACTTCGGAGAAAAGCATTCATGTTAGTTTGGATCTACATATAAAGCTTGTCAACATTAATGTTCGTACAGAAACATAATTACAGCAAAAAAAAAACCCAGAATTCAACACAACCGATTTTTTATTTCACAAGAAGAGAGTTATATCTACAATAAAAACAGTTGATTAATATGTAAATCCTTAATTCTGTAAAATTCTCGAGATTTATGTGGTACACCCGCCATCAGGTTCCGTACGGTATCCTCAGATACGCCTGCCGTGACGATTCGCCACCTTCTCTTGAAATCATCTTTATTTGCTCTCTTCTTAGTTTCGAAAAGTTTCCGCTTAACTAGAGCCCAGAACTTCTCTATTGGGTGAAGTTCTGAACAGTTTGGTGAATTGGTTGTTTTTGGCACATGTTTGTCCTAGTGTACCTTATACCATTCCAGGACGGTCGTCCATTATTATACAAGAAAATGTTTGCAAAAAATGGATGTAAAGCTCCCTAATACAACTGTTTGCGTTGAAATTTTGTTTGTCATCACGGTTAGGTTAGGCAACTTTTTACTTTATTCGTCTCTCTAACGATTTATTAGTATCACACCCACACTATTTTGATCAGATGCACTATGGTCCGAATGGACAAATTTCACGACAAAAATCGATAACTCGAAAACCATTAACTTAAGACAGATGGTGTCTTCGAGAGATTTGATTTTTAAAATAAGATCTATCTCTTGATTTGGGTAGGTCCTTGACTAGGGTGGTCCTTTTATGTTCATAATAAAAATTTCAACTTTTTATTTGCTTCAACAGAAATGTAGATATTTTCATTTAACGAAACTTTGTTGAGAAATTTTTAATTCTATCTCATCTACGTATCGTTTTATAACAGTTTTTCTAATTTTCCTTAGGGTGGGACTTGAAAAAACAGTTTTTTTGCTGTAACTTTTTTATTTCAATTTTAATTTGAAAACTTTGCATAGATGACTTTAAGGATATAAAATGACGCACATTACAGAAGGTACAAGATAGTTGCTATTGTATTAGAAAAGTTGTAGGGGTTGAAGTGTAAAAAAATATACGTTTTTGGAAGATATCTTATTTCTTTATTTGCAAATATTTGCAAACACAGAGTCCGTGAACTGAAAGTACAAACTTCTATAAGATCTATGCAAAATTGTTTTTCCCCTTTAGTCCCCTTTAGGGAAAAAAATCTTTTTAAATTTGGTAGATTTGCATTTTTTCTGCATAATTTTCGATCAGCAGCATCAAAAATTATCACCAAAGACCGTAACAACTCGAGTTTCTTATGAAAATGTTTATATTTTTATAATAATCCATCTCCGTTAATTTATTAACATTCATATCACAGATAAACAGACATAACACATCGAACATGTTTCACTATAGATCATGGTCACTAACACACCTGTGCCATCTGTTGAGCACACTGTGATGGATGACTAAGCTGAATAGATGGCAGTAGTGTGTTAACGTCAAACGAAGATTAAAATATGTTAGCACAGACAAACATACATAACACTTGCAGTTTCTTCATCAATTACCCATTAAACGGTCAATTCAAATGTTTCTTAGTTGGTAATATCGCCACAGGTAGTACGTATAGCCGATTTTTTTTTTGACGTTAACACACTACTGCCATCTGTTCAGCTTTATCATCCATCACAGTGTGCTCCAAATTTCCAAACATACCCTGAACATTATGGAATGTGGTCCATCATCGACACCATCACTACAGCCAACCCTCGCCCTTTCATCATACGAACATTGAATCCGAACATCCATTTCCACGGTCGCTAATTAATTTGTAAGAAGTGAATCATAGAAGGTTCTACGTACTTACTCACTTGCTTATTAAGTGAACAAATTCAAATGCCAAAGTAAGAAAATGTAATTCAAATTTGTAATGTGAAGTGATATAATCGTTATATTAGTAACGTCCGCGTTTGGCGGCTAGGGATGCTCGTCGTGAAACACGTCCTCTTCTGGTCGACGGAGTCACAGGCCTTGGTTCCCGAAGTGGAGGCATAGCTTCCTCGGATGACACTGCAAGATATATTCAATAAGAATCAAGAAGGACAAAAATGTTGATACAAGGTCTAGTATCAATAACTTACCTGGAATACTCAATGTGTCCGACTCTTCCGAGCTCTGTGATTCTTCAAAGTGGCGCAACGGACGAGCTATGAGGGCCACAAACAATAGAGCAGGATCATTCGGTCGGCTTGGTACCGCAACTAATGCTTCATCTGCAACGACTGGCTCAGCTTGTGCCACTTGTTCAACTATTGGTGGCTCTGCTGGTTCGATGACTGTAGCAGGTTCTACTACAGCCACTGGGTCAACATCAGGAGGGTTGACGTCTCCTACCGCTGGAACTAGGTTGAGCGCCTGTTCCAATGTACAACGACCTGTAAGTACTTGAATAGTCACTTCCTCGCCAAGCTCATCAATTTCCGGATCATAATCCGGGCAGTCTTAATGACCGTCATCATCTTCGTTGTCATCACCACCACCACCTCCTCGTGGACCACCTCCAACACGTCAAGGGGTTGGTGGTCGATCGTAGCACCATAAATACCAAGGCGGATAGATAACGCCGGATAGCTGGAGGCAAACGGTAGTCATCAGATGGTTCTTCCCATGTGGTAGTGAACAGGTAACACTTTGCGACGAAGCACAGGTCAGTTGGGGGATTCCACATCCCCCATTGATCGAAGACTCCACTTATTTTGTTGCCCCGTCATCAGGGCGTGGTCACAGAGCGAGAAGAACGCTTGATCATGATCGGATAGCAAGCAGGATACAAGAAGCTCCATCAATGAATCCGACTCTCGCCATTCGGCAGCTGGCCGAGCCTCTTCACCGGCTACACGTGGCTGACACCGAAAACGACCATCCGGTAATGTCTCGACGACTTGGTTATACACCGAGCGAAATAGAGCTACTGAAGCCTGCATCCAAGCGTTCGTCATATTCTTCGTCAGTAGCGCTATCTGCTTGACTACTGACAGAGTGGTCAGGCTAGCTCTACCTTCACCGCCTAAGTAATTCTGATACGAACCAGTGCATACAACCTCCTTGCAGACCAACTGTAGATATTTGAAATGCGCGCTGTTTATCCGCGAATCAACTCTGACTCTGGTCCATGCGGTGAATTCCTCTTCGGGCTCTCCTGAATCAATATCCCCATCGATAATTGATGCGCTTTGCACACATCGGCAATTAACGAAGCTGAGGTAGCGTCGGTCATGAACGTCTGCTCTACTATCCAATTCATTTAGGGCTAGTCCTGATATTGTGCCATGGTAATAACGAGCCAGTAAATTATTGCTAATATTGTAGCTGCTGGTTTTAGCTTCAGCCACGAATTCCTGATAAACCATCCATCATCAGTACCTCTCTCATTAAAAAGGTTTTATCCTGCTGCAATCGTACTAACTGCTTCATCTAAAATATACGGCTTGCTATCATGATTTCTCCATCATCCCCATTTTGAATACGGAGAATAAAGCACCAATGAGGAAGGCGTTTGTCCGCTTCAAGACACTGTAGAAATTGATGACTGTGACAAACTCGAACTATCGAATCTTCTCTATGACAGCCAGCTTACTCCACCTAATCGGCCAATGCTCCTCCGTCTCAACGACGAAATTCTGTGGGACGTCTACGTCAATCGGTCGTGTGTTATACGCAACCCCATAATATTTTTTTTAAAAGAAAAAATACTATTGAAGCCGAAACTTAGCTTAATAAGTGTTATCCAAACACTGAAAACAGCGTTTTCACCACCTTCTAAATACCACCTTCTAAATATCTGCAGTTGAGGTCTCTAATACCATCAATCAGACTTTTCTAGTAGTGCTCTAGTAGAGCTAGAATTTCGAATCCATCCAGGTCAATATTGTGCATAGTTATCATAGAATTATCAAAACGATTTTCAAAACACATAACACACAAAATGCTCACAAACTTATAACGGAAGCTAAAATAAACATCTCATTGCCCAGTGAACAAGCGAACGGTGCAGTGAACAGGAAGTTTTTTACTAGGTGTTTCAAGTCTCCAGCTCAATTTTTTTTTGGATCGCTAGTAAAATTTAGTTTCTGAAGAAGAAAACGTTGTGTGTGAGGCAGTGCAACAACGCCAATAAGTGCAATTAGCAATATTGCCACGATCTAAAAACCATATTGCTCCGCATCTATACGGCACGCACACCAGCAGTCCATCGTGTGAAGCGTGCATTCGTTCATCTGCTAACCACCACCGACTAGTATCATCATCCTCATCGTCATCATTTTCATCATCGATCAGCTCCACGTTTAGCCGGTACAAGCGGCCAACATTGTCACTCGGCAGCAGCAGTACAGTCGTTGCCCGGCTCCAGCAGATCAGTAATACATATAAGATGAGTTTTTGTTTTTCTCTGTGCTGAATTCATTGAATTGTGTGTGAGAGTGCAAGAGTGTGTGAGTGTGTGAGAGAGTGTGTAGGAGATTTTAACTCTGACGGTACAGGCTGGGGAGAACTGTACGATGACAACAGATCTTCCTTGTTATATGACCTCTGTGACAACTTCAATATGACAGTTCTTAACAATGGAGAAGTATCACGTTTGGCTGATCCATCCTCAATTGGCAGTATATAAGACCTCACACTTTGTTCGAATTCACTATCGTTGGATTGCACATGGAATGCGATTCAAGATCCCTACGGTAGTGATCACTTGCCCACAAAAATTTCGATTGCCACAGGATTTAATTCATCAGAATCCATCAACGTTGCGTATGATCTTACCCGTCACATCGATTGGACAAAGTTTAGGACAGCAGTCGATGAAGCCGTAACGACGGTTGAAGAGCAATATAACTTCCTCTACAACCTGATCTTAGACAGCGCGCTTCAAGCTCAAACTTGACCAGTTCTAGGAACGAAATTTCGCAGGAAACCTTCTCCATGGTGGGATCAGCAATGCACCAAGGTTTACCGTAAAAGTCCGACGCATATATAGTTTTCCGTAGACGTGGAACACCTGAGCACTTCGAAGTATACACGACTCTCGAACGCGAACTTAAGAGCCTCATCAAGGCCAAGAAACGAGAGCGAGGAGTACTCGGACCAATGGATCCTCAAGTTCGCGCGAAAAGTTTGTCCAGATTCTGTGCCGGCACGAATCATTCCTTGCGAAACCGAGAATCCGATAGATGAGATCAGCAAACCTTTTTCAATGGTAGAACTCTCTCTCTCGCGCTCCTTTCGTGTGGCAATACGGCTCCAGGGGCTGACCGGATCAAGTTCAACTTGCTTAAAAACTGAGCTTGTTTAATCAGTTTCTGGAACTCAATATTGTACCGGATGATTGGAGGGGGGTGAGAGTTATTGCCATTCGAAAACCTGGTAAGCCCGCGTCCGACCACAACTCCTATCGACCCATCGCGATGTTATCCTGTATTCGAAAGTTGTTGGAGAAAATGATCCTCTTCCGTCTGGACAAATGGGTTGAGACGAATAACCTGCTTTCAGATACGCAATATGGTTTCCGCAAAGGGAAGGGAACGAACGACTGCCTCGCGTTGCTTTCCACAGATATTCAGTTAGCTTTTGCAAAAAAAGAGCAAATGGCTTCTGTATTCTTGGATATCAAGGGGCCTTTTGATTCAGTGTCTGTTGAAGTTCTTTCAGATAAACTCCACGCTTGTGGCTTTTCACCATGAATGAATAATTTTTTGTACAATTTGCTGTCAGAGAAACATATGAGCTTCTCTCATGGAACCTCTATAGCTTCACGATTTAGCTACATGGGTCTCCCCAGGGATCCTGTTTAAGCCTTTTTTTTGTATAATGTACGTGACAACTGTACGTTGAGACAACTGGCAGATGACGGCGTAGTGTCTGTCACAGAACCCAATGGGGTCGATCTGCAAGGACCCTTACAGAATACCTTAGACAATTTGTCTACTTGGGCTTAAGAGCTAGGTATCAAGTTCTCTACGACCGAAGCTTCAAATTTAGGGTAAGCCGATAACTCATTCAATGTCATTTAATTATCTTGGGGTCTGGTTCGATTCTAAGTGCACCTGGAGATCCCACATTGAGTATCTGAAGCGAAAATGCCAACCAAAGATCAACTTTTTCTGCACAATTACCGGGACCTGGTGGGTAGCGCATCCGCAAGATCTTCTAACGTTGTACCGGACAACGATTTTGTCGATTATAGAATACGGTAGTTTTTGTTTTCAGTCAGCGGCTCGGTCGCACTTCATCAAACTGGAACGTATTCAGTATCGGTATCTTCGTATCGCGTTGGGTTGTATGCACTCGACTCATACCATGAGTCTTGAAGTGCTGGCTGGCATGTTGCCACTCTCGGATCGGTTTTCAGAATTATCTCTCCGGCTCCTCACCAGGTGTGAAGTTATGAATCCTCAGGTAATCGAAAACTTTGAGAAGCTCCTTGAGTTGAATGCTCAAGCTTGTTTCATGACCTTGTACCATTTGAAAATAACACAGGACGTCAGCCCTTTGTCGAATATTCTCAATCGTGTTTGCTTCTCCGACTTCGGCAGTTCGGTTCATTTTGATTTATCCATGAATCAGCGGTAATATTTGCTGCAAAGTTTGGCTAAGTTGATCCCACTAAATCGTTCTTCACTGACAGACCATTGATAGACGAGTCAGTTTGGTATATTTAATGAAATTTATAGCGCCAATCGTAAACTTCAAGCTCCATGTTCCGTATATATCGCTGAATTAGCGGCAAAACACTTTACGCTAAAAATTGTTGCCTCACTAACACCGGATCAGTCTTTCATTTTCACGGATGCTTTCAGTTCTATAGAGGCTATTCGCTCTTTGAGGCCGGTAAAGCTCTCCTCGTATTTTCTCATGAAAAACAGGAGCTTCTAAGTGCTTTATCTTCGCGTAATTTTATCATCAACTTTGTATGGGTCCCTTCTCATTGTTCAATTCCGGGCAATGAGAAAGCGGACTCGCTTGCAAAGGTGAGCGCTATGGAAGGCGATATTTATGATCGACAAATCGCCTTCAACGAATTTTTTACTATTTTTCGTCAACAGTCACTCGTTAGCTGGCAGTATAAATGGAGTAAAGGAGATTTGAGGCGATGACAATATTCTATCATCCCAAAGGTGTCGAAGAAATCTTGGTTTAAGGGAATGAGTGTGGGTCGAGACTTCATTCGTGTGATGTCTCGCCTCACATAGGCGTAGCCAAGGGGGGGCAGGGTGGGGCCGTTGCCCCCCCCTAACTTTTGATTGTAGTTTTAGAATTTTAATGTGTTTTTTTGATTTTTATTATATATTTTTAATGTTTCTAGAGATTGCCCCTTTGTCTCAATGAAATAGAACAAAGTTGTCTTGATTTTGTGACAAGATGTAGTAAAAATGTGCAACAAGTGGACATCCGTGAGATTTTTCTCAAATAGTGACGACTGAAAATTTTATAACACTATTTTCCCTTTAATTAAGAACACAACCTAGCTAACCTAACGTATCCAAAATAATATCTCTAACCAGTAATGGTAACTATTTGACGAGCATTGACTGCTTTTTTCTCCGCTAGCTGAAACTTGAAAAAACCTAGTTCTAATCAATTTTCAGTTCTTGGCAATCAACAAACTGAATATTTAAATCAATGTGATAGCTTTTGGAAGCCGAATAATACTTCATAAAGAAACATAATTCATAGTTAGAAAGTGTATAAACGGAAAATGTTTATTCAACTATTCATGATAACCCGGTAAATGTAACATCGCTAATCAATGTTTTTCTGTTTCACGGTAATGTAGATTCGTGTTATTAAGAATATGTTTTAATTATAACTTTTAGTTTGATTCAGTATTTACAAGTATTGTTTCCGTATCTAAGAGATTTTAATAGAGCATATGCTACGATATTATCCGGGCAAGGCGAGACGGATCGTATCTGATTTTCGAACCAGTCATTTGATAATGGCGAAAGGTTGTAGTTGTCTTATCGTATTCAAAGATTTAATCCGTTTCTATAAGCATGAGCAAGATAATGAGCATGATTGTTCGACCGTGGTTGCTACGTCGTTGCTGCCAAATCAGCTGTTATTACACAGAGAATGCGTGGGACTAGCATAACTCCTCAATATATAAAAAATGGTATTCTCAAATTAAGGCAATAATTGGCGCCTGCCACTAGAATGTTGAATAACATGATTGGGTTCTTTTTAGTAAATGATAAGCTGAATTCACGCGGCGTTTAGTAAAATATTTTAAGAGTACCGATTTCTGATTTGAAACTTTTTTATATCAACAGTAAGGATAATATTGGAGCGACTCACAAAACGGAATAGTTATTTACTTGCCCCAGGGTATGGTAGTACGGCGAGCATGGCAAACCAATATTATGGATCAAAATTAATTGTGATCCCCACCACCGGTCCACCCTGCCGGTAGTCCACCACATCTCACCAGGAAGCATTTTTTTTTTTGTTTTTGTTTTTCTGTGCAACCTCGATCACTCGCATCGCCGTATTATAAATTACCGAAATAATACGAAACGCGCATGCCTCATAGCAAAATAGTTCGTAATAAAGCATCGACACAACTGTTCACAGCCGATGCTCGAAGCAAACTCTTTTTTCGTAAACTTTTAATTTTTACAACTGTATCAAGAAAGTAGGAGCTAGTTAAGAACAATTTATGCGAATCATTTTTAAATTGCGAAATAGAATACATACATAGCATTAGGGTTGCAGGCTTATAATTTTTGACTCAGGTATATTCATTTGCCAATATCTCCTTTCAGAGGGTCAATCTCAAAATATGATGCATGATGAACTTGTAGCGCATGAGCAGATCTACAACTTAGCGTAACAGCATTACTCTAACTCCTATATCTTCGACATGAGAGCGTATATTCACAGTGATCTTCACCACGATCTTCGCGGTGATCTTCACCGCGAATATCATCGCGAAGATCACTGCGAATATACGCCTCATCCTCAGTCTCGATAAGAGATAGAGCTATGTACTGTTAGACAAAGTTGTAGTTCTACTCAAGCACCATAAGTTCATCATACATCATATTTTTGAAATTGAGCTTTGAGAAGAGCTATCGCCAAACAAATATGGACAAGTCAAAAATGATAAGCCGCAACCTTGCATAAGCACTCTTTTACTGTTTAGCATGACAATGGCATAAATCAAGAATAAGATGATTCGGTTCATTGACAGGAAGTTCAGCAATGAAATACATACCACAAAAAGTCGAGAACACCCGCATGAACCAAGAAGAAAGCTGCTATCAATTTCGATATTCATTACTTCTCATTCAAAATTTGATATTGAAGAATAGCAAATAGAACGCTTACTTATTTGTTATTGAAGAATAAAATTACCTAAATTATTTGCTGATTATTCGTGAGCAACATTTTAATACAAAAATAACGGCTTGCTCATAATTGCGACTTACTTCGGTCCAAAAGTTATACTTGATTTTCCTGTTTTGATAATATGAGATAATTATTAAATTAAATTAAAGGTAAGTTAAGAGGGCACAAATCATAAGCTATAAACCACTAAAACTCGAAATGTATGTTTGTTAAAAGCATACCACTTATTATTTGAACAACCATAAAAAAATTGTTCTATCGAAACGTTGTGAGTACGGAGAGTGAAAACTCAGCCTATTCTGGTGGCGTGTGAGTCGACACGACTCGCTCACACACGAGGGGATATTGTCGCCTCGTGTGAGGTGACTTCCATTTGATTTGCACGGAGAGTCACCTCACACGAGGCGAAAATTGTCACCTCGTATGTGAGAGCGAGTCGTGTCGACTCACACGCCACGCAGAATAAGGCTGACTGTGTTTTAGAAGTGTTGTTTTGTCAATTTATTCTCGTAAATAAGCTTTCACTCGTTTCATCAACATGGATTTTGTACATAGAACAAAAGTCTCGTCATTGTATAAAACATTCTTAATGGTTATCATATGCTATCATTAAACCTTTTTAACAATGCACGAAATGAATTTTGTGAGGATCAACCAATTGCAACTTCTCTTCAATCGTACTTCTAATCGTACTCTCTCTCTCTCTCTCTCTCTCTCTCTCTCTCTCTCTCTCTCTCTCTCTCTCTCTCTCTCTCTCTCTCTCTCTCTCTCTCAAAAAAGCTTGCCCTCCCCTATTTAAAATCCTGGCTACGCCTATGTCGCCTCATGTCCAATAATTATTCTTTGAACGCTCATTTATATCGGGTTGGGCTGAGCGACAGCAATCTCTGTGAATGTGGACAAGGCTATCAAGACGCAGATCACGTTGTTTGGTCTTGTGCTGAACATCGTGGAGTCAGATCGGGGCTTTATGATTCCCTTCGGGCTCGAGGTAGACAACTCACTGTGCCAGTTCGAGATATTTTGGCTGTACGTGATTTGGAGTACATGAAACTCATTTATGTGTTTTTGACTAACATTAGCCTTTTATTGTTGTTAGTTTAACCTGTATGTTTTCTATAAGTTTAATCCTTTTAAATTTTGGTTTTTGTGTTTTTTTTCTTTCTCAAAAATGTTCAAGTTTAAAGAAGCCAAAAGTTGTATAGTTTTAAGTTTTTTAGACAATTTAGAATTTAAAAAAAATGTGTTATGTAAACCACACTTCAAGTTCAGCTCACCTTCCCACCCTTTCAGTTGTTATTCCTGTTAACCTCGAGACGGGTGCAAGTAATCGGTCCTATCCTCTTAACGTTAGGTTGAAGATAAATATGAAAGTTTGGCACTGTAAAGTTAAATCGATTTAGCCTGTACAGATAAATGAACTGAAAAAAAATAAACATCTCTTGCAATCTAAAGCAAACTGAACACACAAAAAAACAGCTGTTTTTGAGTTTTACTAAACATGCATCCAATGAAATTGTAGCATTTAATCGGTCTTGCATTCAAGATCCATTTAAGAGCGAAAAATCTCACGTTTCACACCTTTTCTTCTATTTTCAGAGTCACGAAATTCACAACCTTCAAACCTACACCCAGTATCTGGTTTCAATACAGGTGTTCAATCCGGAAGGCTTAGGTCCACCTACGACCGTCCTTGTCATGACAGATGAAGGAGGTAAGAAATGCCACACAAACCCACACA
Source organism: Aedes japonicus (assembly GCA_034211315.2). NCBI lineage: Eukaryota > Metazoa > Arthropoda > Insecta > Diptera > Culicidae > Aedes > Aedes japonicus. The sequence continues at coordinate 37,657 of JASCZW010006442.1, read as the reverse complement.
AATCTCATCCTTATCTCCCGCGTGCACCATCATTATCAATGAGCAGCTTGAAGAAACTTTAATTTTATCGATCCAATCAGCATCCAAACCCCCATCTGGACACTCCCTCATGCCTCCCAGCTTTGCGCATCATGCCAATTAGGATTTCATTTTGCACTCTCTTTGAATCATTTTCCCTGGAAGAATGCCATCATCAAACGCGGTCCAACGATGCTTCGGGGGGTCATCGAGGGAATGGAAACGCGCGCTGAGGCAAAAGATTTTATCCAAATCGTAGAAAATTAATTATCTGATAAGGCTCGTTCATCATTGATGACTGCTGCTCCCCAGAAGGCACCCACTCCAGTTTTGATGAAAAGTTATTTCCCTCTCGTTGTGCACAGCAAAAAAAAATTAAAATGAGCATCGCATCACAGTTGAGGAAAATCAACTCTGTCAGAAATACGGCGTAATTTACAATGCTGCTTGAATGTACACAAAACAGATGGAAAAAAATGCACCTCTCATGATTGTATGATTTCCGTTTGTTTACTTATCGCGATGTTTCGTTCATATTTTCTCAGAATTTTTTTTTGCTGTGCATAAACTACACTTGGCGAGTGGCTAATTTGTCGAAAGCGGAGGAATATACTTCAGCTCACCCCTCGTTCCTGTCCGCCACAGTAGAATGTGCCACAATCGGACTGAACAATTTAGCTAACTATCATCGAGATAGGGTTTTATGCTTCCAAGTTTCAGGTAGCGGCCGGGCCGTGATTGTCCGAGGGAAAGGGGGGAAGTGAAATAACGGTGATTATTTGTATTTGCATAGATAAATATCAACTCTCCTGATGGCGAATGCAGCGCTTCATGCCCCACAATGTACAAGGTGTTTTTGGGGGAAGTTATTCGGACGATGTTAGCCAGTGTTGTACTATTCGAGGTCGCATTGGGGAGGTATTGAAATTCATAACTTGGAAAATTGTACAGTCACCGCATAATTATGAATAACAATCGGTTATGATAGTTCCTTATTTGGGAAAATCTTTGTGCGGCGAAGGAAATTATCCATAACCGGTATTTGGACTTGTTTATCATTTCGGAGGACTTGAAAAATGTCATAATTATTCTTTAGTTTTGGTCCAATAATTTATTCATTTCTTTCTGTTTGAAATATACCGTTATGATCGTTATTGGTACTAAGTCGGCTAGTGATCGGCCAGGTAAGGAGACAGATTTTGAATAATATGAGGGAGTAGAAAGTAGTGATAATAGTGGTAATGTGGTGTTACAATAGATCAACTTACACAATAGCGAGACGCCATTTTCGACGTTCCAGTGGAGATTCATATTCAAACTTAATTTTTGAAACAGATCCAAGCCTAACAAATACCTTGAAACTTCCCGGAAGGCATCGTTTCTCGCGCTTCGTATCATAAGAACGTTACTGCATTGATCGATTTCTCTTCATCGATTGTTACTTCCGTTTATGTTTCGAGCGGAACAATATTTTGCGTTGCTTTTGTTTTCTTTACCAGTCTGATCATCCTTCATCGGACCGCATCGTTAAATGATTCATACGCTGAATCAATTTACTATAGTCATGAGAAGACAAAATCGACGAAGAGTAATCGATCATTGCATTAACGAACTAATAATATTTTGTGCGTGATATTCGCACATTAAAGGATGAACATGAAATTATTGCAACACAGCTAATTTAATTTAAAATCTCATGAATATATCGGATATAAACCCAATTGGCAGGGCACGTCAATACTTGTATTTAGCTTAAAGGGTGTATTCGATAAAAATGGCACACAGAAAATCTTCTGTAACTTTTGAATCGTATGAGTAAAAAACCTAGTAGATCTTATCCATAGTGTATTATTTACAACTGCCAAGTTTCATAGTTATACATTCAGTAGTTCCAGTCATGTCGTCGAAACAAGAAATTGTCCGTGAGAAAATTTTGTGCACTCACAATCAAAATCCAGGGGCGTCCCACCGGTGGATTGCTAAAAGGCTTGGAATTGCAAATACAACTGTGTCTCGTGTAATAAGAACCTTCAAGGAGCGTCTGAGTGTCCAAAGGAAGGAAGGGAGTGGTCGTAAAAGTGGTCCAATGGACAGTAAAATGGCCAGGAAAGTCGTACAACAATTCAAGAACCGTCCAAACATGTTAATTCGAGATGTCGCTAAAAAGTCTACGGTGTCAGTCGGTTTTGTGCAGAAAACCATGAAGCGTGCTGGGTTACATGTTAACAAAGTGCAAAAAGCCCCAAACCGGAATGAAAAACAAAACATCACTGCGAAAACCCACGCCCGGAAACTTTACACGAAGCTGCTCACCAAATCCGGTTGCATCGTGATGGATGATGAAACATACGTCAAGGCCGACTTCCGTCAACTTCCTGGGCAAGAATATTTCGTTGCCAAGTCGAAGTTCGATGTTCCGGAGGATGTTCGAAAGAAGAAACTATCGAAATTTGCAAAGAAGTTTCTAATCTGGCAGGCGATTTGCGGATGTGTTGAAATAAGTGCTCCCTTCATCACTTCCGGAACAATAAACGGTGCGATTTACACGGAAGAGTGCCTTAAGAAGCGTCTCTTGCCATTCATTAAGAAGCACAAAGGATCAACTCTGTTTTGGCCTGATCTAGCATCCTGCCACTACGCTCGAAACGTATTGGAGTGGTACCGAGCCAACGGAGTCAATTTTGTGCCAAAGGATATGAACCCACCAAATTCACCGGGACTTCGTCCAATTGAAAAATTGTGGGCAATTATGAAAACGAAACTTCGCAAACATCCCAAAACTATAAAAACAGAGCTAGAATTGAAGAAAATTTGGGTAAAAACAACAAAAACACTGGGAAAATCGGTTGTACAAAATTTGATGGGTGGAGTGAAAAGGAAGGTGCGGGCATTCGGGATGGGAGACAAAATTGAATAAAACAAATGTTGTAAATCAATACTCATTAGTAGTTCTTCATTCCTTAAAAATTTCAAGAAAATCCGATAATCAGTTTAATTTTGATGAGTATATATGTGTGTGCCATTTTTTATCGAATACACCCTTTAGTTTACAAATAATCGATAAATTATTAGAGCTTGTTGGGTAAAATTCTCGACACCGTCGCTTCACGACATCCATAAGTTATCCATCCATCTTCTTGGCTTCATCAGTCCCCAATTAGTTTTGATTGGACGTAATAAAGGGTGTTTTGATCAAAATTTGGTCGGTTTAAACTTGACGCATTTCCTTTCATCGTGGATTAAATTGTTTTGAACAACCCTCATTTTGAAGATGTGTAGCATCATGCCTCTATTTTGATTTTAAAATTAGCACCTCAGTTATCAGAATGTCGTCGAATGCATGGCGAAAGTCCAAACTACTCTCACGAAATTGTTGAATGTGACTAAATCAACTGTTACCAACGTATTTAAAGTGTTCGGTGAACGTTTGTCGACAGCCAGGAAAACTGGATCGGGATGAAATCGAAAGCCGGAGGCCGACAAAAAGAGTTGCCCGCTGTTTCTAGCGGAACCCCAACCTCTCCGTCCGAGATGTCGCAAAGAAGTTTGGAGTGGAACCTTCAACCGTGGATAGAGCTAAAAAAGGAACTGAACTGTGAACTTTCAAGAAAGTGGTGACTCCAAATCGTAATGATAAACAAAACACGTCGGCCAAAGCACAATCGCGAAAGTTGCACACGATGATGCTGACGAAGTTTGATTGCATAGAACAGGACGATGAAACTTACGTCAAGGCTATAAACTATAAACAGCTACCTGGGCAGGAATTTTATACGGCAACCGGACGGGGAAAGGTGGTATTTTTCTAGTACATTAAACATCAAAGTTCGCAAAGAAATATCTGGTGTGGCAGGCTATCTGTACCTGTGGCTTGAAGAGCAACATTTACATTGTGACCGGAATCGTCAACCAGGAAATTTATCTGATCGAGTGCCTACACAAATGTCTACTGCCTTTCCAGAAGCTACACAATTGTTCCGTTCTATTTTGGCCGGATTTGGCATCTTTTCATTACGGAAAAAGGCCATGCTGCCAACAACGTTCAAGAGGTGTCCAAAAAATAGAACCCTCCCAACACGCCAGTGCTCCGCTCAATCGAGCAGTATTGGGCCATCGTGAATATATCCCTGTATTCTGTATTAACTGAACTTGAAAAAGAAAAAGATTTGGAGTTATTAATAAAAACTTTGATCGACTCACACATATTACTGTTTGACCAAATTTTGATCGAAACACCCTTTACCCTGGAAACAGTTCAATGCCAGGCATCGCAGTTTGGGATGTGTTTTGACTCTTGTTTACATGTAATGCAATTCTTGCCTTACTTTCCGGACATCACTTTGCAAAACACTTACCTATTTGGCAGTATTACGTGTTTTTATGATTTACTTAAAACTTCCCTTCGTTTTCTTACATGCTGCTCCTGGTTTCCTCTCTGCCTTGTACTTGTGATCGAAGTCTCCCAGTCGTTGAAACTTTTAAATACTCTTGAGATAGATTTTCCGAAAGCACGATGTGGTAGTTTCCGATTTTTCATGTTAGCTTACTAGGTTTTTTTTTTTTCCGGCTACTCCAATTGACGTACGTCCATCTGGGTCGAAAACACTGTACGAAAAAAATGTATTTCAAAGAGGAGCTGTGCAAATTTGGTCAATATCTATCCAGTTGCGTAATTTGTTCGGCCAGTTTTAAGTGTTGCAATAGTTTTGTGTTCACGGCTTTCGCTATTTGATCCAATGTGGCAAAATTCAGGCAATTTAGTCAGAACGCAGTGCATACATTTCGCCTAAATTTATACCACTACTCTTACAACTACTAGTACCCTCCGGTCTTCAGCACTTCTTATCTAGAACATGAACTGTTTTTCGCAGTTTGTCTGCGAGTCAGCATTGCCAGATGTTTGGATTTTTCGGTGTTTCAACCGATTTTTATATGTAAACTGCCAACAATGTTCCTCAGAATACCGATTTTCAAAACTTTTTACAGATACATGGGGAAGGTCCATTAATTATGTCACGTGGTAGGGGGGGGGTAAACGTGACAGCCCATACAAAAAAAATGAAGGTCCATAAAAAAAACCTGACAAAGGGGGGAGGGGGGGGGGGTACAAACGGTCACTTTTTGCGTGACGTAATTAATGGACGTTCCCATACCGAATTTTGCAATACAATGAAGAATGACGGATGGTTGTTGTTGCTTATTTGTCGAAATTAGAGTCAGTGCACAAAAATCACACCCGCTGATAGTTGCCCGCCATTTTCAACACGGAAAAAAAATCTATCATAATCATTTACCCAATATCTGGGTAGAATTCACTGATCAAATGAAAAACAGTTTACTCGTTATTTTGACAACCCAATACTTCTAGCAAAAATGAGTGCAAGCTACGCTGCCACTGGTTAGATTCGAAATAGCGTGTATGTACTGTGAAAGTTTGACAGCTCCATTAGTTTGTTTATCGGCAGCTATAGCGAGATAGTGGAACAACTTCAATCTATGATTTGTTCGTGCTGCCTGATCCATGGCACTTCTGGAGAAGGGGGACTCCATCGAGCGAAAACCTGGTTCCGGCCGTCAGACCGTTTTAAGCGACCGGAGGATTCGAGCTCTAACGGAAGATGGAAGGCAAGCTGGCCACTTCTTCCTGTACGTTGGACCACGAGGACGATGCGACTAGTCAAATGGTCAAAAAGTATTTGGCCAAAATAGATATCCAAAATGCGGAAGCGTCAGTCCAAGCCAGCCGTGTCGGAGAACCAAGCGGAAAACCAGAAACAACGACTGAAGATTCTGGTCAAAGAGATCTTCTCGGCGAAGCTGAACGTGGTGAAGTATGCCAACCCTCCGAATGTGCCTCGGCTCTACCCAATCGAGAAGTTCAAATTTGAAGAGGATTGTATATTCAAGTAAGTTCGTGGCCAAAATGACGGATGCTTTGATCAAAAAGGCGACCAGGGAACTAAATAACTTGGCTCCAAGCTGCTTTTTTCTCACCTATGACCAATGATTTTAATTTTTCAATAAAAAAATGGAAGGTGGGTTATATCAGGGATATAACCGTGAGGTAAACGTACGACCACGTTGGTTAATAGTAATAATGTTTTCATCTTATTTATAAAAAGAATAACACATATAGTTGGTTATTATTTGAATGTTTTAATTTTAGTATGCGTGTATATATGTGGTTGCATATTCGATTAACTCTTAAAACTCAACTATTTTTAAATCTTTTAAATAATCTAGTTGTTAAAAGCATCCTCCCCTACTCTCGAGGTTTCATTTGGCCCGCAATTTCATCACTGCTCCGCAATGGGTTGACAGGCTGACCTGGTTTTGCTTTGTCTCCCAGTCTGGCGGCCTGTGGTGGGTGGGCAAAGCCCCGTCCAAAGCACTAGCTGATTATCAAAAAACTGAAATCATTTCGGTTCGCCTCGAATTCTATATACTAGCGTTGAATAGCATTGCCAGAAAAAAGAGAGTCACGAAAATGCAATACAAAACAAAATTTGGAAGAGGGCTTCAGTTATAAAATCAAACACTGGCAACAGAACAAAATACTGTTACTGCTGTATTAAACATGAAATGAAACTAAATGAAATAAAAAGAAGTCAATTTCAACCATTTGTTGCCCTGTTTTGAGGACCCGAAAAGGGAAAACCATATTTTCAACCTCTTCATATGCAGATTTATATGTAGGTGAAATCACTTTTTAGTAAAAAAAATGAACTACTTATACTAATACTATAGTACTAAATTGAAATTTTATTGCAAAAAATTTGTGAGTGTTTCTGATCAAGAGGTGTATGAATACAGTCATTCTGTTCAGTCGAACGAGAGTTATAAGCGTTCAAAAACCACCTACTTTTGCTCTCATTTTTTAATATTTTGAAATGACACCCGGTATAGAAAAGAGATGCGTAGTCCTACGTTAAAAAAATGCAATTGGGTTTTGTCAAAATATCTTTCTCCGTTCTTTTTTTACCATCCATCCGAAGACAGTCGCTTTTTCAATGCGATCATTAATAGCTGTAAAAAAATGAAATATACCTTTTTATTTTCAGTTCCAAGCAAACCCCGCAATCTCAGCATCCTTGAAGTGACGTCAACGTCGATCCGAATAAGCTGGCAGGAACCAGAACGCAAAAACGGTGTTATCCATGGATACCGAGTGTACTATGTATACCAGAATCAAACATTACTGCATCTTCCGATTTTAAAAAGCGATGCAATTCAGAATTTAATGTACTACTACACTCTATCCAACTTAAGTAAGTGAATCTTTCTCGAAGTGATGTTCGGTATTTTAAGTACAAAGTCTCATCCCCCACCAACAGAACCGTTCACCGATTATCGCCTCATAGTCGCTGCCTTCACTATGAAATACGACGGTGAAACATCGGAGGTTTCCATTCGGACTGACATCGCCGGCCCGAGTGCGCCCAAGTTCGTGAATTTGACCTGCTATTCCGAGGATGCTCTCTTTCTTGCTTGGCGAATACCGCAGCATTTCTACAACTCGGTCAATCACTACATAGTCAGCTATCGAAACATGGACTACACTCGCTCGCGAGAGATCCGAATCTCCGCGAACGCATCCATCGTGGAGACTTCGGTTGTGCTGCAAAATCTTACAACGGATGCAAGCTATGAACTTAAAGTTCGGGCTGCTTCCATTAGTGTTATTAATCCCAATAAGGTCATATTGGGACCGTATTCAGAGTTGCGAAAGGTTAGTTCAGTGAAGTTGTTTATTTTAAGAACTCCCGTTTTGAATTTCAAATGATTACAGATAACTCTCAAAGCAAACTGCGATCAACATCAGCCTCCATCGCTGTACCATCACTATGCTGACTATGATCTGATAGTATTAGCTGGAGCGGTCATTTGCTGCTTCGGTCTGCTTCTAGTGATTCTAGCAATAGTTCTTTGGAAGTAAGTTCGTCCGAAGTGTGGAGATCATTCCCAACACTTATTCGATTTCCTTTCTCTCCTTTCTCAACCGCCAACAGGAAATGCTTCAACACAACCTACACCAACGAAGTGGACCAGGTGCATGCGGATCAGAAGCAAACGCAGCAGACGCAAATCGACTGGAAAGCCACCTGCGATACCAACGGCGTCATCCAGACGACCGTCCCTGTCACAAAGATCATGCAGAATGGCAACCACCGGCACCTAACGATCGATGGGGACTGATAAAAGATGATCGAAGCCGGTCCCTGCCACGATGATGACGACGTTCACCAATGGCAGACCCGGATCGAAACGAAGCGTGTTTCTCCAAGCATTCCCGTTACCGGCATAGGATCCTCCTGTGGATTCAACGGTACAACGATGGTCTACTTTCCTGATCTGGACGTCGTGATTAATCCAGAAGCATGAAGACTGCACGGGGATGAAGGTGGAAGAACAAACTTGACTTGTACAGGTAGAGAATTAAATTGATAATTTAGGTAACACACACACACTCACATACAGACACCCGAAAATGGAAAACAAAATGGTGAAACTGGAAGCAACAGATGACAGGTAGGACTTGATACCGCATGCTAGGATCGATTTTTTGAGTTTTAGACTTTTTTGGAAGTAAGGTTTGGGCATGGTGACAAGGTTGACGAGGTTTAGGAGATCTGTTGTGTAGTTAATTGTGGCGAAGAATTGCTGCAGGCTTGTGTAAAATATAGTGTTTTAAGGATCAGTAAGTAAGAGATTCCGTGAAATGGGTCAATGCCAATACTGTTTTTCTGTTTTTAATTTTTAATAAAAACGAATCGAGAGGAATAACTGACTCCCAGAGAGAAAGGAAGATGTGTGATATTTTTATACATATTTTCGGGATGTTCGGAATTAATGATGAAACGAAGCTAAAGGCAGGTGGAAATAAATTTTAAACAAATGGAATACTTTGGGTTTTGATTGGTCCGAAATGTGCATGAAATTTTGTATTTTTGCTATTCTTAGTACGGGAGAGTGAATTTCGGGATAACGTGAAATTCTTGTATTGAAGGATTATTCTAGTTTTGCGTCAACCTTATTTACTACAGAAAGGTATTAATTGTAATAAATTGGCAGTTTGAAAATTGAAAAGATGCTGTTGACGTTAAGAGTGAGTTCTATTACTCAAAAGAGTAGTAAGTATGGGCAAAAATCATAGTAACCCTGTAGTGTACAAAAAAAAACTTAAGGATGAGTTATGTCAGTAATATAACTGCAGAGCTGACCTACTACAGTAGTGGACAAAATAAAATACGCACCTTCCATGTTTCCAAAATTTGTCATATTACCCAGCAACTATGTAAGATAATATTTTTATATGTTTGGACGAAAATTACAATTACATATGTATTTTAGGAATATGGATTGATTTGAGCTTCGAGTGATATTTTAAACAAAAAAAACAAGATTTATTGGGTGATTGTTCGATTTTTTATGGTCAAGACGCACTTAAAATAAATTCATGACTTTTATTGTTTATTGCAAAATCAATACCTTATATGATCACCGAGGTCATCAAAAACTACTTGCAGGCAACGTGGCATACTTTAGACGAGATTTTGGATATTTTGAGGGTTTAAATTCCTCCAGTCCTTCTCCAGAGCTTCGAATAGTTTGTGACGGTTGGTCACGTCTCCTTTGTCAACGTTTTGATCCAGAATTGACCAAACATTTTCGATAGGATTCAAGTTCCAGCTTTGCGGTGGCCATTCCAATAGTTTGAACCGTGAAGCACGGAAGTAGGCAGTGATTTTGTAGGCGGTGTGCTTGGGGTCGATAACTTGTTGATAAGTAAACTTATTCTGCAAACCAGCTTTACGTGACTCCTGTTTATCTGCATGTTTCTCTCCAGGTGTTGTCCAGACTTGTGCCCTCTGTTGACGACCAAAGTGCTCGAACTTACACACATCACTCTAGAGAACCTGTCACCAGAAGTCTAATGACTTGACGATGTACATTTGGGCAAAGTTGAGAAGTTTGATCTTAAATTAATGCTAACAGTAAAATAAACAAACCTGTTAACTTTGCGAATTGAAGGTCAGCGTTGGACAAACCTGTTCTGAATACTTATTTCATGTAGTCTTCTGCGCACAGTTCAATCGGATATGTTCAAGTTAGCGTTTTTCTCAATTACACGACTGGTGATCGACGGGTTTTTAGTCACTTCGCGGTCAATTCGGCGATTATCATTGACTGTAGTCTTCCGTTTCTTTCATCTACCTGCTTTGACTGCCACACTGCCACGGAGATTCTCGTACTTCTTGCATTTTTTTTCGCACTCCTGCCTCACTTAATCCTTAAATGCGCAATGTTGCTTTAAAACAACAAACCGGTTTTATTCTATTCTTTTTTGGGAAATAATCCAGTAAAAGTGTTATATAGACTTCGATGAAACAGTCGTGTGAACTGGGAGCACTGCATCAAAGCGTTTTGTTTGTTTAACAGCAGTGAATGTGTTTAAAAAGATTTTTTTTTCGTGATAATCTATTGGCAGCGTAAACTGATGAATTGGGTTAAAACTAATATGTAGTGGAATAATGAAGTATCGAACAACAACAACAGAACAAACGTGTTTGATTTTTGCCCTGCGAATCCTGAAAGGTTATGGGCCCAGGAAAAATTATTGCGCAGTTACGTTTAGAATCGTTCTGAGTATTTCCACACGAAAAAGTTCCGGAATGCCGGTGAATGGAGGAACCGGCGCTGCTGGAGGAACCAGCACTGCTGATTCGTGAAGGCACTTAGTACGCTGCTACACGGCAGGTGGAAGATCCGAAAGACGTACTTTCTTTGCTAGGATTGGTGACGATTTGCTTCAGCATAGTACCCATCAATTACAGTATGGTGTAGAGTTCCAAAACAGCGAAGCAAGCGTGGAAGAGTTCGGTGGGAGAATTGGTGGAATACGTAAACGAGCTCATGTCGACCAAGCACAAATTGACGGAACTGGGTTTCGAGGTAGATGATACTCGCGAGCTTGCCGTTGACGGGATTGCCAGAAACGTAAGATCCGATGATAATTGGTCTCGAGGCGTCCGGAAAACAGATCACAGCGGATGCCGTAAAAGCGAAATCCTTCAGGATGCTAAAATGAGCAGCGTTTCGTCAAGAGAAAGCAAGAAGAAGTCCGCTGGAAACAAGAAGAAAACAGACAAAGCCAAGGTCCAGTGCCACAGGTGCAAGCAGTTGGCCATCAGTCATAGGAGTGTTCACAGTGAGGACCAAACGAACCGAAAGACAAGAAGGACATAACGGGCAGGGGGAATGTAGCGATGATACTATCGTGCAGCAGTAAGGCGCTTCTGTCAAACGTGCAGAAAGTGTTGCAGCAAGTGAGTGTAGCCAATGACACTGAACTTTCCGCAGTCGCTACTGGGAGTGTGGAGCTCGAAGCAGATATTGGGAGAGAATCGTGTGACCTGACAACGACCGATGTTTGCTGCGTTCCGGAGATAGCAATCAACCTTCTTTCGGTTAGTAGAATCTGCAGTAAGGGGTACATCGTCCGGTTTACGGATGATGCATGCACCGTACGATCCAGCCAAGGCGAGCTTGTCACTGTTGGACGAGAGACTGGTGGTCTGTATATGTTGTGTTTGACCAACGAGCAAATTTCGTTCACCGCTAAATCGAAAGACGACATCAGAGAATGGGGCACTTAAACGAGCAGAGTCTAAAGCAGCTCCGAACGTTGGTCGATGGAGTCGATTCCCGTCATGCCAAGATTCTTGCTTGTTTACCTGTTTGGAAGGGAAACATTTTCGACAGCCTTTCAACAGCGAGGGTACCCGAGCAATCGAAATGCTGGAGCTGATCCACTCCTACCTGTGCAATCCGATGTAGGGGAAATCTATCGGAGGAAGTAGATATTTTCTGTCGTTTATCCACGACTTTATTTCCTTCAGTCAAAGACTGAAGTTCTCGAATACTTCATGGAGTATGAAGCTTTGATGGAGAATCAGACCGGCAAAAGCGATGCGATACTGGTCCCCACCAGTATAATTAATGGTTACCACATGGTTATCGCATCGCTTCACGGCGTTTCTCTCCGAGGTCTCTACGTTGGAGCCGACGAGAAAAACTTTAATGATCGTCAGTCGTTGCGAATCAAAACAAACCCAAAAAAGGAGAGAGTTCCTCTCCCATGTGCGCATCAATAAACAGTGCACACAATAGATCGCTAGAATAACTATACAAGCCACAGTGGTACATGAGCGTCTTTCCATGCGTCAATTTTTGCCTGTTGAAGTGGCGGACTTGTTCCGTTGCTGCAACCTACCCCGCAGTGGGATGTTAGGCAAAGATTGACGTCCATGGTTCGAGTACCATTGGATACATGACCTTTCACTCAATTTAAAAAAAATCTGTTTGATTTCCTACCTGCCGCACTCTGACGGAACTTTCAACACTTTCTCTTCACATCTTTCATTCTAGCCAAAAACATTAATGTTCACTCTTGGTGCCTCATGGTGATGAGCGAACATCTCATTCTACATCATAATCGTTACTCTACGCACGGAGAATACATAACATAACAATTAATGTATGTATTTTTACTTAGTATCGAACAACAACAGAACGAACGCTCTGCGATTTCCAAAAAAATCCTTTAGTATCGTGCGAATTTAAGAGTTAATTCATAATTCCTAGCGATATCTCTGTTTGAACGGTCCTTAACGATGAGCTGGCGGATATCTCGAGAATTTTTTTTTTCATCTTATCGGATTGAAACGCGCTTGATAAGATACATTAACAACAAACCAGTTTTTTTTACGTTTCTATGCGGTTCCTGCGGGATTTGGATAATCCACCCGATATCCTCACACAGCTTTGGGTTTGATTATTCTGGCCAGCATTCCCGAAAAGCCGTTTTCATTCATTATTCTTCATCTTTGTGGTTTACTGTATCATGGTCGACTTTGAAACCGATGCATAAAAGGCTGTGTAGGAACTCTATCTTCACGGCACTTTTGAATTATCTGCCGCAAAATGAAGATTTGGTCCGTTATGAACCGGCCTTTAAGAAAGCCGCCCTGATAACTTCATACAAATCTATTTGCGAGTGGCGACAGTCGCAGAAAGATGATTTGGGATGCCATTTTATAGGCAACATTAAGGACAAGGATCACACGATAAACCTTCCACTCTTCCGACAGCTGTTTGGTATTCCAAACCCTGACTATCAGTCGATGCAGGCAATTGACCAACTTATCCGGGCATATCTTTGAAAGTTCTGCTCCGATACTATCCCTTTCAACCAATTTGTTTTCCTTCAGCTGCCTCATTGCATCCTTAATATCACCTATCGTCGGGGGTAGCACATCTTCGTCACTTTCTGCAAGGCTGATGGCATTTCTTCGCTGACTTGCTGCTTTTCCTGTAAGTGCTACTTCCTCCTTTCGGTCACCTCACAATCGTTTGTCAGAATACTCCCATCCTTATACCGACACATTTCAGTTCGCGGCACAAAGCCTCTGCAGGATGCGTTGAGTTTCTGGTAGAACTTTTGCGTATCATGTGAGTGCGCAGCAGCTCACAATCCTGTTTCTCATGGTGAAGCTTTTGCTTCCTGGTTTACTGCCTCCGCATCTGTCATTGCCTTTCCCCATTCTGACGGGTAGCTTTACGCAGCATAAGTGCCCACGCTACGTTCTTCTCTTCCAACACCTGCTGACATTCCTCGTCGAACCACTCGTTCTGTCAGCTTCCCCCCAGTTTACCTAAAACGATACCTGCTGCGCTGCTAATAGCTGTTTTCATGGTATTCAATCAGTCCTCGAGAGGAGCTCTTGCTCTTCCGGCAGCGCCGTTTTGAGCGATTTCACGACAGGTTGCTTTAGTCGCACGAGATTGTACCGTGGCAGGCGTCAATACCGAAAATTGTTCTCTGCGGAGAGTATTGGGCACATCTTAACCATAATAACGTAGTGGTTCAAATCCAAGATGGCGCCTCGGCAGGTTTATACTCCTCGTTCAGGCCAACCTGAGCCAACCTGAAATCCCCAATGATGATCTTTACGGTGAGGTTTAGGCAACGATATTATTCTCGCTCCAGATGCGCATAGAATTTTTCTCTGTAATCAGGAGGGCTATGCACGTTAATGATGCTGGGTTGAAGAACCCGCCCAAATTCTTGGATTGATCGGTCACCACCCTATCATATGCTTCTGCATCTCACCCATCACGTTAAAAGCTGTTTTTGTTTGTTTGCCGCAGCTCTTTTAGATGGTATGACCATCCCAAAATGTACGCACCCTGGATCCTTTCAGCGCTGCGATGTTGAACTTCCGGTTCTTCAATGCGTTGGAAATCAGGTGAGTTCTTCCGAGGAAATTGAGACATCAGCAGATTTGTCACTTAGTCCTTATCCGCAGCCTAGGTCCATGCCGATTGTTCCAGTTCGAATCTTTTCCTTGTGTTTTATTCGTTGCTTTACCTTTTTTTTATCGATGGTGTCTCACAGGGTCTACAACCAACCTAACTATCTCACAGGAGGATAAGCAGCGTAATGCTGCTGAATAATAGTCCCGAGCACCACCAGGACTTCCAGCTTCTGTATTTAGAGTCCTGGGCGCACCAATCATACGGTAGCTCAACCGCACCGAACATGGAGAAAAGGCGCTGCCTTGAGTCGTCCCTTACCCGGAACCAGACACTCCATTGTCACTCATTGGCGCTACCCAGGTTGCACCTCGGGATGTCGAGCTACACTGCAGCTTCAATACAAAATAAGGATTATGGGCGGTAATTTAAGCCGATGATCTGATACAATCCAATAAAGTGCTTGAAAAGTGGTGTGTTTAGGAAAGTTTCTTGAACTTATTTTTTCTATAATTTTGAAAAAAATTGTTGTCACCCATAATTTGAAATAAAAAATGAGAATTTTAGAACTGATTTTTTATAACAAGCGCTTTTACATTAATTTCATAGAACTAGGCTATGTTCAATCACAAGTCACTTATCTGAAGACATCAACCGTCTATCATGGTTTACAACAAAGTAATCATATATTGTGCCCTAAATCTTCGATTCAGATTACATCCTTTGAATACAGTTGTCACAAATCGGTCAAGGTAATTTCTATGTGACTAATTTCGGTTAAATAGTAATACCCTCAACCGATTTCAGGCAACTGCGCAACTAGAACAGTGCAACGCCTGTGATTCATTTTACTTTTGGCTTTTGGTCCGTATTTTTTCGTATTCATAACTTAGGGTGCCCAGCCAACACAAAGTCGGATATGATTCCAGATTTGAGTACAAAGTGTAGGCGAAATACAAAGATAAAGGCTGACCAAAAGAAAATTGGTTCTCCCTTAGGTTAGTCGTTAAAGGCACGGCTACAAAGAAACACCATGTTGGCGGTAGATGGGTTCAATTACGGATCTTATCTAGGAATTTTTCTTTAAGGAAATCTATAACGGAACATTCGCCATGGCGGAACAAAACATGCGTATAGGCGTGTAGGTTGGTCCAGAAATATTCGATGGGACGCAGCTGGAAACGTTGGGAGGGTTCGCCGACTTGCGTATCACATCGATATTCAACCGTGCCATCTCATCCAACGATAGCTTTGAGTAGTGGGCCAACGCCAGATCCGGCCAGAACACCGCGTCTTCGCACTTATGATATTTCTTGATGAACGACGCAACTTCCGGCAGGTATTTCGTACTATAAATATCCCCGTTCACGGCCAGTCTGAAGCGAAAGAAGAGCAGCTTTGACGTTCCCTTCTCGCTGATTGTCAGCCACAGCAGCACCTTCTTGGGGAACTTGGTGTGAAATGAACTTTACCTCAGATATCACTTCCTTCGTGGGGGAAGTAAAATACGAAGTGCCCTGCCAGTCATTGCCCTCTAGGGCTAGATAGGCCTAGTCGTCTATCACCACCGCCACGTCGCGATTCGCCGGTAAAATTGAGTTGACTATCTTATTCAGCCACTGCCGCTGCGTCATTACCTGCAGTTCCGAAACCAGTGGACGCGACTTCCGCTTCCCGGCATGTATGTTCATGTTCTTCAGGTACTTTTTCACTGTTTGGCCGGTTTAACCGACCTCCCGGCCTAGCGCATGCAGTGATGTAGCAATTTTTCTCTCGGTCTTCTTCTTCCGCATCCTTTGGAGGTTCTTGTCAACCAGAGTCATCGGCCGTCTGGAACCGGGCTTTTTTTCGATGCTCTGATTGTTGTATAATAGTGCCAAAATGTTGTAGATGCCGGAACGGGCGTCCACAAAGTGCCGCATGATGTTCGACTGATAGAGCTGTCAAATTTTGTCTGCTGACTCATGGGTTGCCATGATTTATGCTGCATGGGTAGTTTCGTCAGGGCGGTTATGTTTGCGGTAGAATGGCAGTACAAGCTTTTTCAGGAATTCTTCGATGTGAACTTGGAATGTCATCGTCGAGGATGTGACGAATGGTTCCGTTTTCAGGCCACATCTTCGGATCGCTTGGCTTATCATGGCTTTCTACGCGAACTTGTCGGCAAACACGAACTTGAATCTTTCCGGCACATCCCCACATCTAGTCGCAAAGTATAACTTATGTCCGGGTATCGAGCTTAAAATCGAGCTTGATGTATGTTTCGTCACCAATCAAAGTGTTTGTGTTTTGTCAAAACACGGTCGAGCCTTGCATGCTTTTTGGCCACGGATTCTGCTTCATGTGCCGGTTCGGAAGTTTACTGGCGGTGTACAACAAGTATCCTTCCCTGGCAAGAATGTTCCACACCGTTGGAAAGTTTACGTTATAAGAAGTGTATCGAATATAAGCTATCCACATACATTTGCGTTGTACGCATGTATTTCTGATGGTTTTTTATGCTCTGAACACTGCATGCTGTGCGTTTGACTGTCAGCTTTCTTTTGTTTATTTGTTTGTGCGGTTCAAATCCTGCGTTTTCAAAATGTCGCGTATTGAAAAGGAAGTGAAAATTAAGGTTCTGGACACATGGCTAAGTGAGAAGGCTATTACTATGCGAAAATTGGCGAAGTGGTTTGGAATTCATCATGCGAGTGTTAAAACCATCATTAATAAATTTGGGGAACACTATTCTTAGGATGAGCTACCAGGAAGAGGCAGAAAACCCGGTTCTTCCAACGCGAAACTGGAGCAGAAAGTGATATCACTAATCATGAAGAATAAATCAATGTCAATACGTGATTTGGCCAAAAAGCAGGAACGAGTGTCGGAATGATCCAGCGTATCAAGAGGCGAAACCACCTGAAGACCTACAAGAAGCAGGAAATCTCGAAACAAAGTGCAGAACAGAAGAAGCGAGCAGCAACAAGGGCCCGGAAATTGTATTCGCGTCTTTTGCAGCGTCCGGATGCATGCGTTTTGATGGACGATGAGACCTATGTAAAGGAGGACTCAAAAACCCTTCCAGGTCCACAATACTTTACTGCCGTCGTTGGGGAGGATGTGAGCGATGCGGACAGGTCGATTCAAGTGGAGAAATTCGGTCGAAAGGTACTGGTATGGCAAGCAATATGTTCCTGTGGTTTGAAGTCAACCATTTTTTACACTACCGGAACTATAAATGCGGAAATCTATCGATCTGAGTGTCTCCAGAAGACATTGTTGCCTTTATATAAGAAGCATAGTACACCTCCACTGTTTTGGCCGGATTTAGTGTCGGCTCACTATGCCAAAACCACTCTCAATTGGCATGCGGAAAAGGGTATAGATTTCGTTAGGAAAAACATCAATCCAGCAAATTGCCCTCAGCTTCGACCCATCGAACGTTACTGGGCAATCGTTAAGAGGGTCTTCAAGAAGACTGGTAAGGTAGCTGGGAACATGCAGGAGTTCAAAAAAATTTAGGCTCACGCGTCCAAAAAATGCGATGCAACACTTGCTTGTCGTAGTTTCGACAATGGAGACGAAGGAACAGCAAGTGCGCGAGAACATTTTGCACACGCACCTCGACAACCCACTTCTTTCGCACCGAGCCATCGGAAAGATGTTGAAAATTAACCAGTCTACAGTGTCTCATGTCATAAAACGTTTAGGGGAACATTCAACTGTCAATCGGGAGAAGGTGAGTGGTAGAAAAGTGTTCTGTACTGTGTTAAGGATCACAAGCGAGTGGTTGCTGCCTTTAAACGCAAACCCAACAGTTCCGCTCGGGATGTCGCGAAAAAGCTGCACTTGACCAAAAGTTTCATGCAGAAAGCCAAGATACGAGCCGGGATCCGTTCATTCAAAGATCAGAAAGCTCCAAATTGCAATGAAAAACAGAACAGGACAGCTTAAACACGTGCCCGTAAGCTGTACACACAAATGTTGACGAAACCACAATGCTGCATCATGGATGATAAAACACACGTAAAAGCGGACTTTAAAAAAATTCCCGACAACCAGTATGTGGCAGAGAAAGACATGTTCCGGACTCTCTGAGGAAATAGCAAGTGTCAAAGTTCCCCAAGAAATACATGCTTTGGCAGGAGGTTTGTTCATGTGGCGAACGGAGCAAGCCTTTCGTGACAACTTCAACTGTAAATTGTCAAATATACATGAATGAATGCCTGAAAAAACGACTGCTTCCGTTTCTCAGAACACACAACGTTCCTACAATTGTTTGGCCAACCCTTCCCTTTTGTCTCTACTCCAAGTATGTTCTGAAATGGTTCAAGACGAATGGTCAATTTCGTGCCAAAGGATCTTAATCCCCCAAACTCTCCAGAATTGCAACCAGTTGAAAAATATTGGGCTATAGTTAATAAAGCACGAACTTTGTAAGCATCCTAAAGTGGTCACTACAGAACAGGAAATGTTGATGTCATGGTTGAAAGCGGAAAAAAATGTCGGTTCAAGCGTTGTACAAAATCTTATGCGTGGTATTAAGACGAAAGTTCGGGCTTTTGGATGTGATAAAGAAATACAGTGAAATAAAAATACTTGAACCAAGAGTATATATTGTATTTTATTCCATGAATATTTAATGACAATCGGTTGCTAGACTTGTTTTTGAGGACGAGTTTAAAGTGATGCAATTTAATTGTGGACACCCTTTACTTTCATCACACTATGCACCAGTTGTTCTCTCTAGAAGTGTTAACAAACCACTGTCGGATATTGTCGATGGCCAACACACGAGGCGTGCTAGTGGCGCGTGAGGGGCGTATCAATTTACTTTTAGTCAGCCTTTTTCATATGGCTTCGTGTGGACTGGAGCACAACTTCGACAGTGGCCATCTAACCAGGGTTGCCACATTATTTTTCGTTCCCATCTTTATTTTTTGCTAAAAAAATCTTGTTTACTGCAAAAATCTTGGTAAAAATCTTTACTTCAAATTTTGTGTTGTAAAAGGAAAACAGACGAGGGACTTATGTTCACACATGATAATGAATCATGAAGTGTTGGTTACGATTTCTAAAAGTTCCAGGATAGATGAACAAGATCGGAATGGATTCAACAATCAATGATTGTTATGATGCGTGTTGAATTTAGAATTTAGTTGTTCTTTTCCTCCTTTGGCATCCATGATGTTCGTACTCAAGCGGTTCTGGATTTTGGACTTATTATGATTGCAGTGCGCTCCACTTCTGCATTCGTTATCCTTACAAAAGGCTCACCGATTCAAAGAAGTTCGGATATTTTTATATAATCGAGTTGAACTTCAAAGGGCGCAGCTTCTTGAGGTCAATGCTCGATGCAATAGTCAGAACTGGATCGTTCAGATCAAAAAGTTAAAAGATCTGTTTAATAAAATCGGTATAGAAAGCACAGCAGATCAAGTGAAAAGCCTCCTTGCTGGTATCATCGAGAGTTTCGGATTTAAGCATATATTGCTGTCTTCTTACGAAGATGTGTCTCGAAATATGAAACTCCGAAATCCTGATTACACATGTTCAGGAATACCGTAGCTTTTGACTGGAAGACACGATACGCTTTGTTGATAAGAGGCAATACGTAGTCTAAGAAGTGGAGAATCGGCTGCGTCATCAGGTAATTAAGATGACAACAATCAAACCGTTGCCTCAGCTGGACTAGAACGAGAAAAACAACACGAGCTCCAAAAACTATTCCATATTCCATTTAACAACTGACTCTAACGATAGCCATCTGGTGACAGAACTGTGTCATCTGGAATCTCTTGAATCATTTGAGGCTGCAGGACAACTAACTGCAGATATTTCGCATCATTTGTTCCAGGTACAATGGCAGTTTTTTGTATGCATAACCTGCACAAAAAGCCAAAAAGTGGCAAGTATATTTTATAATCATCACATGGAGACAATCACGTTTCAGTAGCTCTTTGACAGATCCGTAAGAATCCATCTGATCCAGAGCCCACAACCTTTTTTTAATTTTGTAATCGGTGCCATTGGTCTGGAAAAATTGATCAATAGCGCAAATTGTGTATAGGTTTCCACACTGCAAGACTATATGAATGATAAAAAAAATCACGCTCGAAATAACTATGCTTCGAAAAGGACAAATAACTATCGTGAACATTATTTTAACCTCCCAATATTCCTGTGCATAAATGCATAAAAATACTTCTAAATAAGAAGAACGGTATTTTGTAGAAATCACTGCATGCTCTGAAATTCTGTCGAAATTTGTGGAGTAATCTTTTGCGGAACTCTGAAAAAAAAAACACTTCTTTTGCGGAATACCTGAAGAAATTATTGAAGTAATATCTGTTGAACTACATGAAAGAATCCGCACAGACATCCTAGACAAACTTTGACAAATAATTCAACAAAAACCTATTGTGGAGTTTTTGAAGTTAAAAATTATATTTATGAGATTATGGAATTCATGCAAAAAATCTTTCAAGCTTTCTCCAACAAACCAGAATTTTCTCCAAAAATTACTTCAGTAATAAGCGTTTGGTTTTCCTTTTGTTCTTTCAGGTGTCCTCCAGGGATTCCTTTAAAATCACAAAACTTCACAAGATCAGGTATTCTTCCAAACATTCCATGACAAGAAAGTGTCGATGCAATGCGAGAAGAATGCCTACAAACGTATGAAGAACACTTAAAGTAACGAGAGAAGGAATACCTAAAGGAATGTCTGAGAATCTTTAAGCAATTCTATCAAAGTTTCTTCAGAAATTAACTCAATTTTTTTTTGGAGAAATCATTTGGGGGCACACAAACAAAACTGAACTTCAAACCGTCATCTGTCGCTGTAGTGACAGAGTTAATTGTTTTATTTTGCTTCATGGGCCTCATTGAAAGAAGTATCAACAATCAATATGCAACTAGCGATTTGAAATTGTTTCACTGGTGTAGAACCCCTAGGTCCGAAGGGGACCTTGCAGTCTGCACCTTGCAATAACTCTTGCGTTTTTCTGTTCCTTTCGGTACTAGAATCTTTGTTGGGGCGTAGAACCACTGCGTCCACTGAGTTGAACTTTTATGGTAAAAGTTGACACTGAGTTGACACAATACTTGAGGGTGTGTTGGTAAGAGTTAAGTTATTAGGGGCGAATCATTAATTTGGGGACCGGTGTGGTAGTACTTCCTGAGAAATAGAAAGAGAAATATTTTCATTTTCTTCACGAATATCCACCCGCTGGTAGTATTGATAAAAAGTTGGATCCTATACTGTACTCATGTTTCGAATTTGAGATTTTTTAGTAGACCAACAATACCTAAATATCTTAAAAATCTTGGTATTTCCCAAAAATCTGAATGAAAAAATTGAAAAAATCTGTGCCAATCAAGATGAATCTGTGCATGTGGCAACCCTGCATCTAACATTCAAATCAAACGACTTGATTCTTCGATTGTGATTGTGATTTATGATAGTGTGGCAGTTTGCATGTTCAAATTATCAAGTCTCTTGGTTTGGTAACGGCTGAGTTATAACAATGATTGACGGCAGATGGTCCGCCTGGCATGCAGTGATGCATACATCAAAACCCATTGATTGGCCTTTCATTATTGAGAAAGGTAAAAACGTATTCCCATGCTAACCTTGTTCCAAGATCAAACAGCGAATCAAGATTTCGATTACCTTCTCATAAGTTTTCATTTACTCAAATACTCCCAACCGAAAACAATGCTCTTGATTTCGATTAACAACCCTGCATTCGTCAAGATTACAATCATATTAAGCGGAGTCGTCGGAGGTATCAGCAAACATTGCGGAGAAGCTGGTGCCAGTCCTGGAAAGTACTTTAGACAACTGCGGAAAGAACATTCTAAAGCCGACAGAAATATCCTTGAATTTATGAGCTCCGTTCAGCAGAAAATCTCCAGGGGAAAACTTTGCCTTCTTCTCAATTTCGAAAGTGGAGACCCCAGCTAGGTTTGCCGGAGTAAACTAACAACACCAAGAAATCATTTCCCATTGCAATCCCCATCTAATCCTTTAACGTCGGCTTTTATTGTCCCTTGTTTTCCGATTCATCAATTTCCATTTAGCGGTGGGGCGAATACAATCAAGTCCATCTGGGCCCTCCCACCACCAGCGCTTCCGTCGAGAGCTGTAAAATATGACACGACCAAATAGGCCTTTTGTCGATTGTGTTCAAGCTGCCATTGTTGTTCGCAAAACAGACTCAAATTTTGACTTTCCCCATGCCAGCAAGGGAACCCCCGGAAATAAAGCATTTCTCATCAACATAAAAAAGAATCATTCCGGTTTCACTTCTTCTATTTTTTTTTTTGCTCCCTAGTTCTCAACTCATGAGCGAGAGGTTTGCCGCTGTTAGGGATTTATGCTGAAAACCCCACCCCCTACCTTGTACTGGTCTGCAGCAGAAATTGGAGGCTAAACAACAAAATTGATGGCTATGGAAATGTCGATTCCCGGAATGGTAGTTATTTACTGGATACGCTATTTTTATATTTCACTTTGGGGGGAGATGGATGGCGGAATGAGTCATTTCCTGGGGCCCTCTTCCATAGGCCAATGGAGAAGATTTCTTTGTTTCGTGACAATTCAATCACTTTCTTCTTGTCTTGATGACATCATGCCATAATACGAGCCCGGTTTGGAATAGAGGCGGATTTCTCAGCATTTATCTTTTTAATGAACTTTGGTGCAGAAAGCATTAATTAAACCAACTCTGATGGGATCTGTCGCCTGATAAATTTGATAATAAGTATTCATGTGCTTGTTGAAGGAAGTAATGCGAGGCCGGATTTTGTTTTCAGTTCATCTATTCGGAAGAGCGTTAGGTTTAGGGATATTTCATTTTCGCGTTTTCCTGCTTCAAAAGATTCTCCACTTTTGCCAGCAAATAACAGTGAATGTAGACATACATATTTAAGTGAAAATCCACAAGCAGGAAAACGTCGCTGGCTGTGAATTTTAAGTACCAGCTAACAGGACCATATACCTAATGTGTGTCACCTCCTCCGAGTTCATCTCATCACAATTAAGCGCATTTGGAATCCTTTCCTGGAAAATGATAATGAATTTTCAAATACCTTCCCGCGCCAAAAATTTACCCCGCCATAATAAAGCAGAAGTACCATCATCGCTGCGGAAATGTCGTAATTCAAAGCAATTAAATTCCCATTCCATCATCTTGCCGGCGAACAAAAAAGACATAATGATGCACATGGCAGCGCGCAAGACGTCACAGGAAAGGAACGTCCCACTTCCTCAGGCTTGCTTCAACCTCAAATTTCAGAATAGCTCTTTTCCAGCTAGGCGGCGCTGCGCTGGTGTCTAAGGATGCTTAAGGTTGGAAGGAAGGTGGATAATTTCCATCGCGTTTAGCGTTATAGCCGACTTTGCCTCAATTACGATGCAAATTGCAATCAAATCACATCTGTGCGACTGGGAATGTGTAATGCTTTCAAGTCGACCATTTATGCAGCATCTACCGAGACGTGCTCCAAGCTTTACCATTATGTGCATCGTAATTGAGTTTCATCTTACCGAACATCATTTGAAAGCCACCATCATCGGATTGCTTCGGTCAGATAGTTAAATGCCTTTGAGGGAGTGATATTTATCCTTGTTTCGGGTTAGGTTAATCTTTATTGGACATAATTCTTATCATCGATTTTCCTCTCACCTTCATATTAAAATGTAATAAAACGAGATTTTCAGTACCAGGTTCGAATCTAACCCAAGTTACCACCTAGGTTGCGAGCAATCGAATCAAACGGATACAGCCAGCCGAAATAAATAAATAATTGCATCACGAAAAAACGCTGTATCAAACACCCTTTGGGTATTTTCTGTTGAAAATTTGGGTAGAAGTAGTTTAGAGTGTGTTTTGTTGTTGTATTTTTTATCGCTGTCAGTTTTTTGAAAATTGGAAAAAATGGCGTCACCTGAAAAGCACATCGCGAATTGGTTTTGCGCACGCACCTGGTAAATTTTCAACTCTTTCATCGGGACCTTGGAAAACAACTCTGAACGGTGTGATTAAACGTTACTACGAAACTCAGAGCATCGAACATCAATCATCATCATTAGTAGTTCGATCAAGTGAAAAGCGAATCCTTACCGCAACTGGGCAGCTCCAAGCGGCTGCACCATGTTCAGGCCGGTCCAGTGGAGTCTAACGCTTGTCTACTAGCGAGCAATCAATTCGCCGTGCTCCCGGTACAGGAGGTGCTTAAAAAAGTGAAGGTTTCCTCGCTCTTCACGACGTCAAAGGGCCGAGCTTGCAGCTATCCAAATTCATCCGCTGTACAAGCTGTGCAGTAATGGCACAAAAGTCATGTGCTCGACGGAGGCTGACGAGCAACACGAGTTCTACACTCACGACGCGCCCGGAAGCAAGCCAATGAAGGTGATTCCGCGTGACCTTCCGAAACTCACTCTGGAGTCAATCTTCGCTGAGCTGCAGGCGCCAGCAACATGGAAACTACCGGGACCAACTCTATCTGGTCCACCTTGAGAAGGGATTCGTCACGATGGCGGAACTAATGAAAACACGGGTCTTTTTCAACATTATCGGCAGCACGGTGTGAAGCAGTGTGGCAACTGCCTTGCGTTTGGCCACGGAGCTCGGAACTACCACATGAAACCGCGATGTGGCAAGTGTGCCGGAGGCCACAGTACCAACGATTGTGCCCCGATGGAAGAAGGTGCGCTACTGAAGTGCGCAAATTGTGGCGCAAACCATGAGAGCAACAATCGAGCCTGCCCAAAACGTTCTTAATTTTTGGCGATCTGCAAGTAGTCATCCAACAAATCCCGGCCTGGTCAACGCCACATGCTACCTCCGATGAACGAGGAAAACTTCTCGACGCTCCAGTAATAAGTGCCAAACCTACCGCCGATCCCATTAAATCACCGCCATTTAAACCACCCGTCAGCTCCCGTTCATCATCGATTCGCGGCAGCCGCCACCGCCCCCAACTTCCTCCTCCATGCTGGGACAATCATAGTTGCTGTACCTCCACGCAACCACCCGTCGATGGACAGCTCTACGACTCGGAGCAAATGGTCGAGTTCGTTCAAGAGCTCTATCGCCAACTACGTTCCTGCCACTCGAAGGAGGGACAGCTTAAAGCCACCACATCCGTGACGATGCAATTCATCTTCAAATATGGACCATAATTACTCCATCAGCATCCTTCATTGGAATGCTTGTTCCATCCGGAACAAAACAGTCGAGCTCGGTGACTTCATCAACAGGAAGGCCATTGTTCTGGCACGGAGTAATTAGTGGACTGTAAAAGGTTTCTTTGTCCGTCCAGATGCGGGTCTTCAGAGGTCCACGACCTCTGCCTTCGATCACTGACCTTTCTTTTTAGATGGATCAACTACACGTAGGTCCGATTTAGAGATTGCGAACTCTACTCTGTCTGATAATTGATATCGAACTGACTTTATTTGGCACGAACGTATAGATATATAAACCTAATGTGAGATCTTCACGGGAAGCAAGAGATTGATGTTATCTCTTATCATGAGAGTGATGATACGATCGAATCTAATCTAAAGAGATCAGAATCAGGGGTTCTTAATTTGTATTGGACGGAACATGCCGGCCGCCTTGAAACCAGAGTGGTTTCAACGAAAGCTGATACAATTTCATACAAACTTGATTCATCTCTGTGCTTTTAATTCTGTTGCTGAGTTCTAACATGATTGAACTAGGATTTAAATCACTGCTTAGTTACTACTGCTGTGGACTTCGTTGCCGGACTGCGCCAACTCTCCTCGGTAGAAACGACTCCATACTTGCGCGTATGGTTGGGAACTTGATGGCTCTGCTGTTTCACTGCGCCTCGGGCGTCGTTACTTGTGTAACTGGGCTCACATGTGTTGCTTTCTGGTTGGAGATGATTGCTTTGGGGTTTGCCGTGCAGGGAGCACCGCGGTGACTACTTATACATCTTGATGACTTCTTGGTTGAGATGACATCAATGGCTTCTTCACGATACTTTGACTTAATGTGGTGTTGGTCTTCATCGGGTATGGTCGAGTGCGTTTTTTTGCATCGGATGATGCTTCCTTCCTCTTCGTGCTTCTTTTCGGGTGCGTTGATGGTGTATGTGGTGATAGTTTCATCAAAAAGACTTGGATGTAGTTGACCGAATATAGATTTCTGAAACCGGAACAACTAACCTACCCAGGCAAGAACAGTGCCTGACGATAAACCGCTGAGTGTGAACCTGGGTGGTAGCCTTCATCGTGCGTTGTTTCTTCAGTAGTCGAATGACTTGCGTTTCGTTAGACCTAACGGGATGCGCTGGCCAGGCCCAATGCCAACCAGTTGACGACGGTTGCAAGGAGGGATTACCATGGCTTTCTCCGAACGAAATACGATAGCGAGCGCTTTGGTGCTACCGACAAATTGTAATAATGAGAATGATTCTTAACTTGCGATGACCCTGTGGCCAACGCCGACGCCTTGTGCGTCGAGACCTTCACCATACGAAATGATGTTTACATACATGCATAATTGACATTCTACCGATTTGGTTACCCTCGCAATTGTGGAATAATGACATCGAAAGCTTGAATGGTGCCATGGTACCAGGGTGCACTCACTTAGAAGCTTTAGAGATTTGCTTATTTTCATTATTGTCCTGGATGGAAAGTGGACAGATTTTCGAGTTTCCTCGATCAAAGCATCCGTCCTTTGTGTGGACCGTGATGACACGGATATTGCCGTCCGACCCTTCAAAGACTTTAGTAATCCTACCCCTGTACCACTTCAGTGGAGAGGCATTCTCATCCTTGAGTAGGACCATTGTACCAATGCGAATATTGTTCTGCTGCTTGGTCCACTTCGTGCAATTATGCAGATCTGAAAGATATTGGGTGGACCACCTAATCCACACTGGCTGAAGCTCTTGCTGCGTGTTCTTCCACTCCTTCAGCCGGTTGGTAGGAACGTTCTAAACATCTGGCTCCGGGATGGCGACTAGTGGCCGCTGGACTAGAAAGTGCCCTGGAGTCAGAGCTTCATAATCGTTGAGATCGTTGCTTATTCGAGTTAGTGGACGAAAGTTAGTGGAGTAGTTAAGTGGACTTTCAGCACTTTGGTACCGACCGCCTCTTTTAAGTGCCTTTTAAATAATTT
This sequence comes from Aedes japonicus, assembly GCA_034211315.2. Classification (NCBI taxonomy): domain Eukaryota; kingdom Metazoa; phylum Arthropoda; class Insecta; order Diptera; family Culicidae; genus Aedes; species Aedes japonicus. Next base: position 10,178 of record JASCZW010006442.1, on the reverse strand, counting down.
AACCTGAGATTCCCACAGACCACCGAAGTTAGGTGTGCGGGGAGGGATGAACCGGAACTCAATTCCATTGGTGCTGGTGTCCTTGATCAATATGTGTTGGAATTTCTGGTCGCGAAGGAGGCGATGCAACTCAGTCAGCTCACGTTTTGCTCCAACAAAGGTAGTTGCATTGTCGCACATTATCGGATGTGGCTTAATCAGGTCCTTTACCAGCTCCATGTGAATTGCTTTAACAACTAGGCACACGAGTATCGCCACAGTAATCCAATCCCTCGTTCATGAACGGTGGCGCGGGATTGACTCTCGCCGATGGAAGATCAGCCATTAGTCGATCTAGAACCTTGGGTTTGTTTCGAAAGCATACGATACAATCGTGGATCACTTTTCTGGCCAAGCCGTGAATGTGTACTGGCCAGAACTTCCCTCGGACGGCCGAAATCAGCAGTTGCTGACCGGCGTAGAAGAGCTTGAAGTGGTAATGTTGTACAATCATTTTTGCGAGCGTATGTTTATGGTGTAGAATGTAGGGATGTTTCCGTTGCTACGATATCGATGCCTTAGGGAGCCGGCCACCGACGCGCATCACGCCGTCACATAATTGAGGATGCAGCGCAGCGATGTTGGACGAATCGTGGACTCTACCCCTTTTCTTAAGATCACGCAGTTCTTGTGGATAACACTCCTGTTGAGACAAACGAACCAACACAACTACCCTAGTAGCACACTTGTTGCCATTCAGTTGAGATAACATAAATATGACTTGCTAAGTCATAATCAAGTTACTATAACTAATTATGATCGTAGTGTGCTACTTGGGTATGGCTTGTTCCTGCTCTTCGCGCGATAAGCATTCAGTCTTCCTAGACTATCGATTACAGTTTTGCGCATTGTGTCTGAACCGATTCAGAACCGCTACGATCCGGATCCGGACTGTGAACGAAGATCGTTCTCGAAAGATTTCGCTCGGTAGGACTGCTTCAGTAATTAACGACGGTGTTTGTCGTTCTTCGAGCCTCGCAGGATTTAACCCGTCATAAGAAGCATTGTCCGCATGTGGCCAATACTGCTGATCTTGACTCAACCACTGTGGACCCTCAAACCAAAGAGTTTGGTATTAAAAGTGCGCTGGAAACATTCCACGGGAGATGAGGTCTGCTGGGTTTTCAGTTTATGGGACATGGCCCCTGTTGGCTCAATAGTAGAAATTGGTCACCCTATACAATTATCTGCAGTCACAACCAACCCGTTTCCATAGCCTATTGTAACACATCACACACAAGCAATAGCCAGTAACTCACTCTCGCTATATCTCTCATCCAGCATCTCGTACCGATCACTGTCGGTGATGTGATCAGCAATTGTTAGTCATAAATAAACCGTGCGCGCAGACGATTACTCTGTCCGTCCGTTCCGAGAAACAGTATAATAAAATTAGTCCGAACAGTTTTGTGTTTATCCGTGAAATAAAGCTTTTTTCTGTTTTACCTGTACGTCGCGTGTGTTCATTAAGGTACCGAAATCCGCAGTCCGTCTAGTCCGATAGTCCTTCGATAGCTCAGTGTTAAACATTTTTGGTCCTTCGAGCCGGATTTCGGGGACATTAACAACCGAAAAGTGACCAGTGTTTGGGACAAAATGGACTCTATGTGATGTGACAAATAGAAGCCATCGAAGAGGCCTTAGTGCAGTGACCTGAAGCCATCGTTCGACGACCCGCCATCGCTGAAGAGCAGTCATCTGGGCATCAGCTGATCACTCGAGAGCAACAATACCGAAAACGATCGACAGGCGCCAGCAATTGAACGGGGAAGTACTATTGTGCATGTATGAATGGTTTGCTGGTGGGCTTTATGCATGCGAGCCACCGGTGGGAATTTATCAGTGGAACAATTTATGGAGCAAAATAAATCGATCTTATAAATGCATGCGAGTATTTTCATCCCATACGGGAAATGTAGACAACATTCAGCCTCTGTGTTTTCTCTACCGTTGGTCTAAGTATTTTGCTGGTTTATTTTTCTGGCATTTTGGACGTCTGCTTGGTGGTATTCCTTCGCTGCTGTAGTTTATTCTGCTTTGCTCTCCCTGTCTCTGTCAATCGGGTCGCGTGGGACGTCGAGTAGATAATTCGATTACGGGTGCACAGTGAAGTGTTATATAGTGCAGTGCGAAATATTTTGGAAGTGAGCTTTTGAACTTTTCTCGTGATATTGATACTGTGAACAGTGACGATCAGTGAAAATGGCCAATGAGTTGAGAGGGTTAGTGAAAGAAGAACGTTTTATCTTGAAGACTTTGGAATTTGTGCGGTTGTTTGTTGAAAGGTTTGATCCTGAAGTGCACGGTGTTCAAGTTGACATTCGTTTGGAGCGCCTTGAAGAAGCATATAAGGGATTCCTCTCTTTCCGTAGGAAAATTGAACTGCTAACGGAAGATGTCGACGACGGTGATGAAGATGCAGTACCAAAGAAAGAAGCGGAAAATGCAAAGATCATCATGGATGCCGAAGACAAGTATTGCGTGCTCAAGGCCACCCTGAAAGGTCTTCGACCGAAGCCGATAGATTCCTCGAAATCCATTCAACCGAATGCACAAGTTGTTGGTGCAGGGCTATCCTGTGTCAAGCTTCCCGATATTCGCTTACCAACCTTCGGTGGACTTCTCAAGGATTGGGTAACATTTCGGGATACGTTCCGTAGCTTGATCCATAACAATCTACAGCTGACGGAAATGGACAAGTTTACGTACCTTCGGTCGGCGTTGAATGGAGAAGCCCTTCAGGAAATAAATTCAGTGGAAATGTCGGACGTGAACTATGCAGTTGCTTGGGAAATTCTCGAGAAAAGGTACGAAAATAGGAAGCTGATTGTGAAGGCCCATCTCGATGCACTTTTTGCTGTGGAGTCGATGAAGAAAGAGACCTTTGAATCGTTGAATCGGCTCATCAGCGACTTCGAGAAAAATTTGCTGATGTTGGAAAAGGTAGGAGAGAAGACTGAAGACTGGGGCACAATTCTTGTCCACATGATGTGTTCCCGTTTGGATTCTGCGACACTTTGGAACTGGAAAGCGCATCATAACTCAAAGGAGGTGCCGAAGTTTACCAATCTCATCAATTTTCTTCGGGACCATTGTTCCGTGTTGCAATCTGTCGCTCCTACAAAATCTATGCAAGTTCCAGAAAAACGATTTAAGCCGTCCGTCAGCAACTCAGCAGTCCAGTCTTCTAAAACGTGTCCGTTTTGTGGTGACGGATTCCATTCCGCTTTTCGATGCGTGAAATTTCTGAAGCTGAAGGTTCCTGAACGTAGTGAAGCTGTGAAAAAGGGCAGACTTTGCTTCAACTGTCTAGCCCCGGGACATCCGTCAAGATTTTGCAGCAATTGTGTATGTCACCACTGCAATCAGAAGCATCACTCTCTGTTGCACCCAGAATCTCAGAAGCCAAACACAGACAGAAATTCATCCTCCGTCCCACAAGAGCAAAGTAATTTTTCAACTGGTAAACAGCACCCACCACAGACACAATTTCAAAACCAGAACCAACAAACACAAGCTTACAACGCACAACAGTCTACAAGTTCTCTTCCCGTATTACACTCGCAAAACACTGTTCCACTGTCCACCACAAACCAACCATGCACACCCCCAACCACAATTGCCCTTCCCGCCAACACGTTATCCACACAAGATGTTTTATTATCCACCGCTATCGTATGCGTAAAGGATAGTTACGGTAACGCACGACTAGCACGAGCGTTATTGGATTCATGCTCGCAATTCTGCTTCATGACGACGAACTTTTCTAGTAAGCTAAGGCTTAAGTCTTCGCCTGAACACCTGTCAGTTCAAGGAATCGGTGGTTCCGTCGTCCTAGCGCGAAAGATAATCAAGGCAGCTGTTCTATCACGATCTCTGGAAATTTCATCGTTCCATGAGGAGATGGATTTCTACACTCTACCGGCATTGACGGCGACTTTGCCAGCGCAGAAAATCAACGTGAAACATTGGACGTTTCCAAGTAACATCACCTTCGCGGATCCTCAGTTCTACGAGCCAGGCAGCATCGATCTTATAATCGGGGCCGAACACTACTTCAATCTGCTTTCTGACGGTCGAGATAAGGTTGGAGAAGAAGGTCCTATGTTGCAGAATACAGTCTTCGGATGGTTAGTTTCTGGTCGCGTGTCCGATCAATCAGTCTTGGCAAATCGAACACATTCGTATTCGTGTACACTTGCTAACCTGCAAGAACAGTTGACGAAGTTCTGGGAGATAGAAACCTGTCGTTCCAGTAGTAGTCAATCGGTGGAGGAGACGGCGTGTGAAGAATTTTTCGACCAATCAACAGTACGCAATGATACAGGGAGGTTTATCGTTGCATTACCAAAGCGTGAATTCATCATTAAACAACTCGGCGAGTCCAGAAACATAGCCATCCGGAGGTTTTTGGGCTTAGAAAGGCGATTCCAGCTGAATCCCGAGTTAAAAGCAGCGTATGCAGATTTCATTCACGAATACGAGCGACTTGGGCACATGGTGCAAGTTCCGGATATCGACGAACAATTTCCTGTGTACTATCTGCCCCACCACGCAGTTTTCAAACTGGACAGTACAACGACGAAATTACGCGTCGTTTTCGATGCATCGTGCAAAAGCAGCAGTGGAGTATCGCTCAACGATGCATTAATGGTTGGACCTACGGTTCAAGAGGATTTGATAGCAATCACTCTTCGATTCCGTTTGTTCCGCATCGCCATTGTTGCAGATGTGGAGAAAATGTATCGGATGATTCTTGTCCAGCAGTCCGATCGGGGTCTTCAGCGAATCGTATACCGAGATTTCCCTGACGAACCAATCCGTACGTACGAGTTGACAACTGTGACCTATGGAACAGCATCTGCTCCATACTTGGCGACGAAGTGCTTGCAGCGGCTCGCCGAAGAAGGAACGCTCGCTTTTCCTCGTGCAGCTAAAATTCTGAAGGAAGACTTTTACGTCGATGATATGCTAACTGGTGCGAATAACATTGACGAAGCAAAGCAGCTGGCAGAGGATATGATCACGCTATCTTCATCAGGAGGATTCAACCTTCGAAAATGGAACTCTAATTGCAAGGAATTCCTAGCCGAGTTGCCCTCAAACCTCCTCGATGATCGTGCTACGTTAGAGCTTGACTCCTCAACTTCACCAGTAAAAACGTTGGGTTTACTGTGGGAACCACATTCAGATTATTTCCGGTACCATTCTTCTGAGTGGGACAACAAAGCAGCGCTTACAAAACGTACAGTTCTCGCAGAAGCAGCTCGTCTATTCGACCCGTTAGGTCTGATTGGCCCGGTTGTCGTCATTTCCAAAATCTTTCTTCAAGAATTGTGGAAGCAGCAGTGCGGTTGGGATGATCCACTACCCGAAGCGATGCAGAGCTATTGGCAAGAGTATAGGATGAATCTCATAGCCCTTTCGTCACTTTCGATTCCTCGGTGGATAGGATTCAAATCTGATGCAATCTCAGTTGAGTTGCACGGTTTTTGTGACGCTTCAGATAAGGCATACGGTGCATGCATCTACATGCGTTGTACGCTGTCAGACGGTTCGGTGGAAGTACGACTGCTAATCGCCAAATCAAGAGTTGCCCCACTGGAGGATCTCAAGCGCAGTAAAAAGAGATTAACCACCCCTCGCCTCGAACTGTCATCCGCATTACTGCTCAGTCATCTGTACGAGATGGTCAAGAACAGCATTCGTATTCCACACACCGCAAGTTTTTGGACAGACTCAACAATCGTGATGCATTGGCTGTCTTCGTTGCCATCGAGGTGGCAGATGTTCGTAGCGAATCGCGTATCCGAGATTCAGCACATTACGAAGGGTTTCGAGTGGAGTCATGTTTCTGGCTTAGAAAATCCAGCCGACATCATTTCACGTGGAATGATACCGGCCCAGTTGCAGTACAGTACGATTTGGTTTGAAGGTCCATCATGGCTGCGTCGAGACCGCAGCAGCTGGCCGGTGGGAAGTCCTGAGCAAACTTTCGAGCAATCTTTGCTTGAAGAGCGAAGTGCAGTCGCCTTTTTAGCACACTCCAAGCAACATAGCGAAGTATTCTCACTTCATTCCTCTCTGTCAATGCTGGTCCGTAAAGTAGCATGGATTCGTCACTTCATCCACAACAGTCTCCACCGGGAAGAAAAACGCAAGGGATATCTCAGTCACGCTGAACATCAAGAAACTCTGTCGTCGTTGATTCGGTTGTCTCAGAGGGAATCGTTTTCAGAGGAGATTTCTGCACTACAGCGCGGAAATCAAGTCAAGCCATCGTCGTCGATCAACAAGCTCACACCAATTCTCGTCGACGGTATATTGTACGTAGGTGGCCGGCTATCCAAGGCACCTATTTCTGCCAGTCGTAAGCATCCAGCGATCATCAGCTATCATCATCCTCTGAGTAAATTGGTTGTAAGGCATTACCATCAGAAGTTATTTCACGCTGGTCAACAGCTCCTGATCAGTAGAGTACGAGAGAAGTACTGGCCCACGCAAATCAGAAGATTAGCCAACACCGTAATCAACGAATGCGTGCCGTGCTTCCGATGTAGACCGAAGGTCATGGATCAGCTGATGGCAGACCTACCTTCGGAACGAGTAACACCCGCACCACCGTTTCTCAAGGTTGGTGTAGATTATTGCGGACCATTTCTGGTAGCAAACAGCAATCGACGAACAACTCCGCGTAAACATTTCGTCGCAATCTTCGTCTGCTTGGTTACGAAGGCTGTTCATCTAGAGCTTGTGGGAGATTTGACAAGCGAATCCTTCCTTGCAGCTTTCAAGCGTTTTGTCGCACGCCGTGGAAAGCCAAGTCTGGTGATGTGTGACAACGCCCTCAACTTTGTCGGAGCCAGACGCCAACTTGACGAGCTACACCAACTATTCCGTAAGCAACAGTTCCAGCAGTCGGTTGTAATTACAGCCGCAGAAGACGATATTGAATTTCGATTCATTCCGCCGCGTTCGCCCAATTTCGGTGGCCTTTGGGAAGCAGCCGTAAAATCCTTCAACGGCCACTTCAAGCGTACCATTGGATCCAGAACGCTATTGCATGACGAAATGCAAACCGTGATCGTACAAGTGGAAGCGATTCTCAATTCGCGTCCGTTAACGCCGATCAGCAACGACCCAACGGATTTTGAAGCCTTGACACCAGGTCATTTCCTGATTCAGCGACCGCTAACAGCTGTTCCAGAACCAGACCTCAGTCACGTTCCGGAAAATCGTCTTTCCTTGTGGCAAAGATCTCAAGACTTCGTTCAGAAATTGTGGAAGAGATGGTCCAGTCAATATCTGTCTGATCTACACAACCGCACCAAGTGGACACGTCGTCGGGATAACATCTCTGTTGGCACAATGGTTCTCGTGAAGGAGGACAATCTTCCGCCGATGAAATGGAAACTGGGTCGAGTTGTAGAGGTTCATGCGGGATCTGATGGTAACATACGAGTGGTTACTGTCAAGTCAAAGGACGGTCTGTTCCGGAGAGCAATCTCAAAGATATGCGTCCTTCCTACTCGAGACAATCGAGCTTTGTCCACATCCGAGGAGATCTGAAACTCCTTTTCTTCAGCGCCTCGGCGCGCAAACATTCATGATTTGAAACATTCGGGATCCACAAGCCAGTCCACACCAGTTCAGTTAGTAGTTATTTTGTGCAGTCAGTCAAGCATGTTAAACGTCCATAGTGATGTCCTGTCCAGTCCTGTAATGAAACCCAGTATCGTCCAGTGAAACCTGGCACAACCGTGTCAGCGTCTGTCAGTATGTTCAATCCAGTTGTATAAAAATCATTCTGTCGTCACAGTAGAAGTAGGCCGGGAGCACAACCGTCTATTGAAGGGAGCAACCCATGGTACCTTCCCTCTCAGCGCAGCATTCGACACCATCAACGAGTTTGGCCAACTCGTACCGATGGTTAACCAACGCTGAAGTCAATGTCGTCACACCAGTCTACAACCAGTACCACGATGATCAACGGAGATCATCGGCGTCGGCGCTTTAGGCGCTTGCAGGAGGCCCAATGGCCTCCGCGTCAGGCAAGTTAATTTATGTTTCTGTTATTCAGTTGAAAAAGGCCCCTCTCATCTTATAGGGTAACTTTGTGTTCGGTGGAGCTAGGAGGCTCCCAAGTCAGGCATCGTGGACATCCCGATGTGTCGAAATCATACGTCATCCTGTGAATGTGAACTCAGAAGGAACAGCATACGAAGAGAACGAAGAGGAACCGGAAGAGCTTTGATCGAACGGATCGAAAGCGTCGCACCGATAATACCCACCGGAACCTACAATTAATATCGACCGAAGAAGAAAGCAAGCAATCGAGCAGTTTTCCTAGGTAAATAAAATTTGGTATGTGTCCTGCCGAAGCGAGGACTAGGAATTACTGCACCCTAATGCTTTCTTCAACTTCCATGAACGACTTAATTTGATGTCAGCGAAATGGCGATCTACAGCAGCATTACCAGTGAGCAGGAAGGTTCGGACGGAATCTAACGACTAGTGGAGTTACCAGTTGTATTTAGTTAAGAGTTAGGAATGAGAATCGGTTAGGGACAGTAGGAGTTATTTTTCGAAATTTACATTTCAAGGTGGCCGGTATGTTGGCTCAATAGTAGAAATTGGTCACCCTATACAATTATCTGCAGTCACAACCAACCCGTTTCCATAGCCTATTGTAACACATCACACATCACACACAAGCAATAGCCAGTAACTCACTCTCGCTACATCTCTCATCCAGCATCTCGTACCGATCACTGTCGGTGATGTGATCAGCAATTGTTAGTAATAAATAAACCGTGCGCGCAGACGGTTACTCTGTCCGTCCGTTCCGAGAAACAGATTGAAATAAATTATTCCGAACAGTTTTGTGCTAATCTGTGAAATAAAGTTTTTTCTGTTTTACCTGTACGTTGCGTGTGTTCACTAAGGTACCGAAATCCGCAGTCCGTCTAGTCCGATAGTCCTTCGATAGCTCAGTGTTAAACAGCCCCAAACACCGTCTTTGATGAGATGCTGAGTCTCAGCCCTCGGTTTGCCACAAACATTTGCCACCGAGAGGGTAACAATGCCAGCCAACACTTGACTATCATCGAGTCTGTTCAAAAGTATGCAGTGACGTTGGGGTTTACTTGTTTGTACGTCTCGTACAGATGACTCAGTAAGAGAACTGAGGACAGTGCGAGACGTGAAATGTCCATCTTTTTCTTTTTCCTCTCGAAGTTTTCCAACGGTGCTACTCGTAATTTGAGGTGATTAGTCGAATAATGACGGTTACATCGGACCCTGTACAACGAAGATAGAGACACGCTCCGTATGCAGCCTTCGAACAGAAACCGTGTATCTGCATTTCAATACAGTCTTTGCTGCAGCCAAGCCAGCTGGTAATCTTTAGAGACTCAAGAGCGATCATGTTTTGCTTCTACTCTCTCCACAGATTTTTGAGTGACTTGTCGAGAAGCTCATCCCAGTCGCATTTTCAACATCCAAAACCGCTGGATGAATATCTTCGCCTGAACCACTACTGGGCTAACTAGACTGAGCGGGCTGAATTAGCAAGCAACATCGCTGCGTTTAGTAATTGTGGAAGAGTTTGATCTCCACTCGGAAACGTAAAAACAAAGTTATCGGCTCACGTGTCTCATCGCAACCCTAGCGCTTTGACTGTCGCATTTGAAGCATCTAAGTCAAGCACTGTACGTTCGTCACGCAGATTTTTTGGGCAGCTTCGTTAAAAGCCTTGTGCAGTTAGAGTTCCACTTTCTCAAGGTGAAACTTGCGGTGTTTGTTAGCTCGATGACCTCCGTCATCACCCTTTGTGCTTCATCTACGGTGTCGGTCCCTGTCAACATATCATCGACGTAAAGTCCTCTTGTAGCATCCGAGCAGCGATTGGATGCGTAGCAATGCTGGCTTCGCCTAGTTTCTTCAAACATCTTGTACGCTTGCAGTGCCGTACGTGACCGTGAGCAGCTCGTACGTCTTCACAGGCTCTTCCGGTGTGTCTCTCCAAACAATACGCAGTAGGTGTTGATCTGGTCCTTGAACTCGGACTATCCGGTACATCTTCGCTTCGTCGGCCATGAGAGCGATGCGATGATGACGAAATCACGCAGTTCAACAAG